>JAXUIC010000698.1:0-19063 GCA_035136125.1 Quercus rubra
GTCTATATAAGACTTTCTATTGTACATTATTATATACACATTAATATATAGACTATTTAGTCTTTCTCTCTCACTTTATATTGTTAACACATCCTTTATTTGGCCTCACCAATATTTTGTCAAAGTTGAGTTAATTGAGTCCCCCAACATCTTTGGAATCTTAAAAAGACTCATAGAGTAAGTAGGAATGGCTTGTGCAATGGTCTTTATTAATACCTCTCTTCCCGCCTTTGAAATGTATTTTTCCTTCCAACCATGACCCTCTTGCTAATTCGTTCATGCAGCTCTTTGAAAGTATTTACTTTTGATTTTCCTCCCACCATTGATAGCCCAAGATATTTCTCAGTCATTCATAATCCTAGCTCCCATCAGATTTTGTATGTCGCTCTTTACCTTGGCTCTAGTATTTCTAAAATGACATATTAGGAGGTAACTATATCTTCAATGCTTTAACCTGATTTGGTCTGTGTGTTTCTGAATATTTCTACACAACTCACTTGTTTCTTGTTTATGTTTGTGGTCGGCTTAGGACGATGGCAAATCGAGAATTCTAGAATAAGAAAAGAAGGAAGAGATGAATCAAATTGAGATAGAGGTAACGCTTTATGTTTGTTGTTAATGACTAAGCACACTCTCACCATCTATATCCTTATATCTGGGATTGTTTTTAATGGTTTTTAAAGTTTATATGGTTTTATATAGGTTGGTGTTCTTAAGGCTGCATACTCTAAATTATTAGAGAATCTCTCGGAAATGAAAAAAAAAATGTGGCACATCTTATTATGAGCTTAAGGTTTTAAGAGATGAGAATGAGATAACGAAAACACAGGTAAGCTACCATTGTCGTTAAACTATGCAATTCTTATTATGACCTTAAGGTTTTATATAGGTTGGAGTTCTTGCTTTATTATTGTTTTGTACTTTATTTGAAAATAAATGCCATAGAGGTTATTGTGTGGCTATAGAGTCTGTGAAAATTGGATTTGGTGTTAAACCGATATTGATGGATATAACAAAATAGATTTGCTCTTTCATTTTTTTTTTCCCTTTGAAGTTTTTGCATTCACAAAGAATATATATATGGTGATGATGCAAGAAAATCAACAATAAGCTACACGGTCAACACGCACTCGCAATGACACCTGCACAACACAAAGAGAATGAACCTAACAGAGAGCACCGGTGTGGTACCGGCCAAATACCCTTCGAATGTCAAGTTAGAACTTCTCACGACTCTAGAGTGCTAGAGAGGGGTAAATTATGCGTACCTTGGTTGGTAAGGGTATTGGGGTTTTTATAGTAGTAAAGCGTTGACATCTCCTTGTTGGATTAGAAGTCCTTTCCTTTTAGGAATCTCTTTGAGGCGTATTTTACAGGATCCTTTCCTTATAGGAATGCCTTTGGATTTTACTAAACGTAGAGAGCAAGTTATTTCCTTATATACGCGATACGTGGGTGGCAAGTAACCCTTTATCAGGGTCGTCAGCTTACACTGCCCCTTTAGCCTTGACGCCGTCAGCTTCATGGAGGCATCAGCCTTTGAGTGCCTTGTAAGGTATTTCCTAACTTCCTCTTCGTCGGTGAGTACTATAAAAGCTGACGGATGCAAAAGAGGCCGTCAGCCCATGTCGTCGCCATAAACCGTCGACTTCCTTACAGCTTCAGCATCAACTATTTTTCTCCCACATCATATGGTTAACATATCATATGGATTTTCTCAGATCTCTATGCAAGAGCTACAAAGTATGCAACAGACAACAACCCAAAGTTTTTATTTATGGTTAACATAGATGTTTTAAGATGGCGCTTGTCAACAGCCCGACCCTATCCATCACTTACCACTCATATCCAATATAGCATATTGTAAGGTGGTTTCTCCTGAAGATTTTATTCTGTCTTCCTCTTCATCAATCCACCTTGCAATTCTAAGAAACAAACTTTTTGTTAGTTTTTTTGTTTTAAGGGAATTTGAAAGTTTATTTCTTTATATAATGTTGTTATTGTGGTACTAATAACATTTATTATCCCATCAATTTGTAAGATTTTTGTAGTAAAATAGATAGTAGTTTTATCATTCCACTTACTATATAGCCAAATTTTAGTAGTTTACCTCTCTCTTAAGTAGCTTGAATTGGCAAAGTAGATGGGGAGCGTCAATTTCGATCATGAGAATTCCGGGTACATTGTTTGCATTTGGGTACGGCTCAACATTTCTGTAAATCATGGAATTTGGAATGTTTCCAAGAACCACAGTTCTTGGTCTGGCAATGAACAAAAGTACTCCGATCGAAGATATAGCCATCTGGACGTGCACATAGAGAAAGTTTAATTATTAAGTGAAGTAAGAAACAGAGTGTACTTTTGGAGAGTAGGGAGTGGTTCATATCTTTTTACTTGCATACTTCTAAAATTAATTTATATCTTTTTAATTTCTTCTTTTTTAAAATTCACAAACACACTGGGAAAAAAAATCATATTTAGTTTCATTCCAATTTAATCCTTTTATGGTTTACCAATTATGGGTTTTTTTTTTTTTTTTTTTTTTCCTGAATACCAATTATGTTTCATTTTATTCTTTGATAAACCCTCAAGTATATTGTAAATGAATAAGTGGTTATCCCACTTTTAAGAGAAATATTTACAAGAAAATTGATTAGAATATTGTGTGAAAATTCCTTTCAAGTTATTCTATTTCATCTATTTTCTCCCTTCCAACCAAGTAGGAAGAGCTTCTTTGGTAACATATGCCATTTGTTTGGGCACTTATTCAATATTCATTACATAATTTTTATATTAAAAATTTTACAGTTCAATAGGTGACCTAAATGATTAAATTGGTCCTACTGAAATCAACATTTTTTTTATGAGTTTTAGTTATTTAAACTGGTAAAATCTCTTATCATCAAATAAATTACGTAAGTTCAATTTTAATCTTACCTACCCCAAAAATCAATTAGTGTATATGATAAACACAATTATCTTGGAGCAATTTATAGGTTAAAATCTACAGTAACTTTAAATAAATAAATAAATTGTTTCCTCAATCAAAATAAATCAAAATCTCTAACTGGATTTTCCTCTTTGGAACTCCAAACTAGATTTGGGTTCTATTATGTTTTGTCAGAGATATGGTTTAGGTTGTGATGATGCACGAAAATCAGTAGGCTGGAATGCTTCGAACTATGATGATGGCTGTAAATCTTGAAAAGAAAGAAAGAACTATCAAAGGTGATCGGTGTGACCCGGCCAAAGACCCTCCAACGGTTAAGTTAGTTTTCTCTCTAGAACACAGGGATGGGAAATAGTAAATGGTCAGAATTTACCTTTGATAGATGGGACCTGTTCCTTTTTATAGAGATTTTGATGTAGGTCTACTTGTTTGGGACCTATCACTATCATGGGTGATATTGGTGGTTAATGAAGAAAATGGGGTATGTGGAACGAAGTGTATGGAATTCCTTCCATGTGTTAAGCAACATGTTGTGTTTTACTTATGTAGAACCTTTGGAGAATTTCTTGTAGAATTTACCAAGTACAATTTTATCGTCCATGCGTATGGCCATCTAAATAAACTTGTCCATGAAGAACTCCCTTCATCGTATCACTTGGTTATCAACGGATGTGTATGTTCTTGTTCTCAGATGACTTGATATAGGCATGGTTAAACTCTGGACGACGACATAAGGACAAGTAATACTTGCATTGATCCCCATTAGGTTGGATCAAAATAAATCCAAATCTCTAACAAAGAACAGTCTAGCCCAAGTGCTCCAAAATAATTAAAGCCTTAGCCTTAGCTTGTTCAAACCAAACGTACTATTAACAATGCTAGCTCATCTTATGCCAAGTAATGGCCTAATGTGCAATCTGGGAGTGGGAACAAAAATAAGCTTACCCAACTCCAACTCTTTGGCCTAATGGGCAATCAGATTCAGAATCAATCCCACCATTGAATTTGGAGTTCACAAATTAGAATCTGTATGGATCCCTCTCTTATTTACTAAAGCTATATTGAAAATGAATGAAAAACTCAAATACATTATGTGGGTAATTAATCAATGTGGTAGATCCTTTCTATGAAAGAGACTTTCACAAATTACCATTCTATTTTCTCAAATCTTATTATGATAATATATGTAGGGACATTGGGCCTAGGGTCCTTTATCTATTTGTATATTGGGCCTGTGGCCCAAGCCAAGAACTAGGAGTCGTCCGAGGAGGAAAAATCTTTGACAGAAGAGACTATGTTAGTAAATAAAGAAGTTGGTTTTGGTCATAATGACCTAGGGGGATTTTCCAAGGATGAATGCCTCCTCAACTAATGAAGACTAAGGTCAAAAGGAGCGATCCATTGTTCAGGGGAACGTTCGAAGAAGTTTGGTTGGTATAGATAGGCACGGCAAAGACGTAGGAAAGGGAGAAGTCCTAAAATATCTAAGGATAAAGTTGCTACCATCACATTAAATGTACTGCAGCTAACTCTCTAGCCACATTAATGTGGAGGTGATACCTGAACAATGATTATCAATCTTACAGCTGCTATATGAAGACTTATGGGAGGTGCTAATAGTACAAGTATCAACACCAACCATCGAGCATGCACGTGGAAGGTGGAGATGAGAAGGGGAGACAGTATAAAAGAAGAAGGGGGTAATGAGACAAGGGGATCGAAAAAGAAAAAAGAGAAAAATTACTATAGCATCAAGTACTGACTTTGTAATCAAATCTGAAAGAAATATACAAGAATAGATCTCCTCAAACTTTGCCGAGGACGATTTTCTTCATTATAAACCTATCCATTTACATCTTCTTGTCATCTAAACCTACTTTTGTGTTTGTCTAATCCATTAGTACCCAATTTTCCAACTCACTCTCTACAAATTTATTGTTTTGGGCCTCAGTCCATCTATCTGTTGGGCTAGGAATTCAAATCTGATCCTTACAATATATATTAGCATGGGATGAGATAGATAGTCAGATCCTATACAAGAACTTAGAAATGTGTTTATTGAGAGTAAACCATATTATGATGCTATTCTTGTGGATACCAAATCAAAGGTATGATCAAGAGAAACATTGTGCCTCAAGTTCTAAAACACCCTTTTTCTTCTTCAACTTATAAGGCTTATATTTGCTACTCTGTTATATGTTAAGGATTTATACTTGGAGGTAAGTTAAACTCCTTTGTCAACAAAATCAAAAATGTAATTAGGTATATCATACCAATTTGTGTACTATTTTCTTTAAAATCTTGTTTCTTGGTGAATTGTTTAGTTCATTTTTGCTAATTCATGATTATTTTGTTATCGAATGGCATACAAGCAACAGTTATTTAGGCCTGTATGGTTTATACTTCGTCCTACTAGTGAAAGTACCGGAGGGTGTCAAAATGAATATACTCTAAATTGGCACTAAGACATGGGCTAAGAGCTAAGATCATTACGTGCCTCTTTTAGTATCTAGCATTAGTACTATAGTATAAAAAATAATTAGAGCTAGATCAGGTTGGGTTTTGTTAGATTTGGTTCAGGTCTAACTCAGATAGTTTGTAATCATCTGATAAAATTTAATGATCCTTTTTTACTCATTTTAATTTCAAAGAATATTAATTCTCAAAAAAAAAAAATCAAAGAATATTGATAAACTTGTATATACGTTAGAAATATAGAAAATATTGATAGATTTATCAATGAGGTGGAGGAATTGAATTCAAAACACATTGTGGGTGCGAATCATTTGAACTATTATTTGTGTGTGCATGACCTTCAATAGAACATTTTTGGTTACTAACACATATTCATATTTTTTAACCAATCCAAATCAATGAGGTAACGCTTTATGTTTGTTTTTAATGACTAACTCTCACCATCTATATCCTTATTTTTATGGTTATACGGTTTAATTTTTTTAGCAGTTTTGACTTGATAGTTACTTTAATTATTTAAGTAAAATGACTTTTACTAATTGAGTTAATTAGAATTCATGTAATAATCCAAATTTAAGATGTATAAATAAGATTATAATTTTTTTTTCTCTCTTTTGGTTCATTAAATGTCGATTTTTTATATTAAATAATTCAATAGTTAAGGCGTGGGAGTGAGGATTTGAACCTTAAATATCTCCATTGGAAACACTAAGAAGTGCCAACTAGTTAAGTCATGACATGCTTCACAACGTCTTAAAAAAAGCATATTTTGAGCTTGTAACATTAATTCTAGCCAAGAAAGAATAAATATTGAAAATTAAACCAAATATATCTCAAGTTATCGAGGAAGAATCTATAAAAACTTGATAATTTATTTTATATATTGCATGATGATCTACATCTTAAACATAGAGTAAAGAGCGTCATGACTAATATTGAACTCAACTAAAAAACCAACACTAGTACTGGATAACATTATTTTCGACTCTTATGTAATCTAAATATAGGACATACTAAGTAATGGAGCAAGAACCATGATGGAAATAACTCGACAGCATTGATCACTATTCACATGCCGTGCCTTATAATATAGTACTGTGACAAAAGGTTCATATATTGGTCCAATATGGCCGCTTCAGCCCTTAAATTTGTCTTCTCCAAGTCATGTGCCTTTTGATTTCCTTTAATCACAGTGCACTCCTCATGAATTTTCTCGATATCATTCTCCAAAGAAGATTTTTGATTCATCAAGACTTTCATATATAGATCTTTTTTATTGTGTGCTTTCTTTACAGCTTTTCGATTCTTCCTTTTTCTCTTTTCAATTTTTGCAAATGTTGCAATCACGCTCGCCATAACGATGGTAACTGAAATTACAAAATAAATCTTATTTTAGCAAACATACAATAACAATTAACAACAGTGCACCATATATAAAGAAAAGAAATAATCAAATTAAACATATGGACAAAGTTTAGCTACAAAATTGGTTGTAGCTTAAAGCTACAAATTCACTCAATAAAATAAATACTATAACATATTTTGAAAATTTAACCGTTGAATTGCATATTTTTTACGCTCTTAATACACATATTAAATTTTGTGTTAATCGGATATCATTTACTATATGATCTATAAACTTATATTTTATGCATAATTTTAAATTACAAAAACTTACAATTTAAAAAATTTATTGATGACATAGCTATTAATCTTTAATTTTCTTGAAATTTTGTAAGCATGGAGGACATATGAAAAAGATGTAATCCAATGATGGATTTATCAAAATTCACATCCAATAAAAGGATATTAAGTAAGTTTGTAGTCTAAGGTTACAACTAATTTTGTAACTAAACTTTGTCTTTAAATATATGTACAATAAAATTAATAACTCAAGTTAATATTAAAAACATAAAGTAAATAGAACAAACAAATTATAACTATAACTTACCTTAAAGACCCAATGAATATTACAAGTAGTGAAAAACTTGTAGAACTTTTTCTTTTTTTCTTTTTTTGAGAAAGAAAAACTTGTAGAACTTGATAATAAGCTTTCAATTGTATTGGTATTTATAAAGGACTCGTTAGGTCGGTGTGAGAATATAGCCACACCCTGACCCAGTGCAGTGCTGTTTTCCTAATCCATTTATGTAACGGAAAGGTATGATGTGATTATTGACAGCGTGTTTGGCCGTGTTGGATCTTAACTCTTATGTCATTAAGATAAAAATTACTATTTATCTGTCCTAAAAATTAAATTAAATTAATTAGATTTAATTTGGGTAAGGAAGTTGTACTCGGATTAGTTGTGAAAATTATCTTGAAATTAAGAGTATAGGCGGTAGGTAAGTAGGTTTTCTATAATATAAATATAAATATAAATAGCCGTCTGAGTATATATTCTTCACTAAATTGGAGTTCAAATTAATATTCAAAAGCGCAAAAAATCAATGAATCAAAAATCATTGTCTCCCTCAATGAATAACACGTCCATGTCGGCTCCTCCATTCTCGGCTGCGGAGCAGGAAATTACAGAGGTTGGCGGTGGCAATTTCAACTTGGCTCCTCCACTGATGATCGCCATGGAAGAACAAGAACAAGAAGATTATGATGATGGTGTTTACTACTACGAATCTGAGTTTGTTGATGATGAATACGATGGTGGTGTTAACGTTTTTCATATCGATTATGGTGATGATGATGAAGGTGCTGTTTATTACATGGAATCACTCCATGTTTATGACGGTGAAAGATTAATAGTAGGATTGAAAGTGGTGAATATTGAAGAAGGGGCATCGGTGCTTTTGGGTGGTGAGCAGTGTGCAGTGTGTTTGGAAGAGTTTGGTGTTGGGTGGCAACCTAAGCTGCCATGCTCACATATCTTTCATCAAAACTGCATTATTCATTGGCTACGTATGAGTAATTTCTGTCCATTGTGTCGAAATAGGATGGCTTAGTGTTTTTTTTTTTTTTTTTTTTGATGGCTTAGTAAGTTATTAGTTGTTAATTTCTAGTTTTTTTCTGATTTTGTGATTTTTTTTTTTAATGCAAACTTCTACCACACTTCATACAGAACTGATCTGAACCTTTGTGTGTGTTTGTTTATGGAATTATGCTAATATTATTATTAAGAACTTTTTATGAAATCATTCCAAAACAGATTTTTTTTTTATGATGAAGTACCAACTTATGTACTCTTTATATATGTTTATAGAAATATCTCCTTCAATGGTCTTACTCTGCATGTTTAACTAGCACTAGATATTTCTCAAAGACCAACTTGTGCAAGTAATACCCTTGAAATTGTGAAAGCAAATATCAAATTTTCAAGTTGCATAAACAAATCCTATATATATATATATATATATATATATATATATAAGATTCCTCCTCAATAAACATAAAATAAGCTTGATGATGGTAATTGGATAAGAGACCGGGAAGAAATTCAAAACTAATTTTTGGAAAAGTTTTCCTCCCTTTTCTCATCTAGCCTCCCTCATTTCCCAGAAAACCTAGAGAATTTAATAGAGCCCTGTGTTACGGACCAAGAGAATTCGGAGCTTTGCAAAATTCCCACTAGAGAAGAGATCAAGAAGGTAGTGTTTGGGATGAAATCCCTCAAAGCCCCAGGCCCGGATGGCTTCCCAGCTCTATTCTATAAGCATTATTGGGACACAGTGGGGGATCAAGTGGTTCAAGCTACCCAAAGCTTCTTTTGTAATGGCTGGCTTTTGAAAGATTTCAACAAAACCTTCATCCACCTCATTCCTAAAAAGAAAGGAGCATGTAATTTTAATCATTTTCATCCTATTGGTCTATGTAATATATGCTACAAAGTGATATCCAAGATTTTAGTGAATAGATTAAGACCTCTTCTAAATAAAATGGTGGATCCGGCTCAAGTGGCCTTTGTGCCTAATAGATGGATTAATGAAAATGTGGTCTTGGCCCATGAAATTGTTCATAGCTTCAAATATACAGGGAAGAAGAAAGGTTTCCTTGGAATCAAGCTTGATTTTCAAAAAGCTTACAATAGAATGGAATGGAATTTTTTGATGGTAGTCTTAAAAGCTTTTGGTTTCAGTCACAACTTTGTTAATCTCATCCATCAATGTCTCTCCTCAGTTGAGTTCACTTTGCTTTTGAATGGTGGTATCGGTCCAAGTTTCTCCCCCTCGAGAGGGCTTAGGCAGGGAGACCCCCTATCCCCATACCTATTTATTTTGGGCAATGAGGTTCTCATGAGATTGATAAACAGGGAAGTATCTCAACAGAACCTAACAGGGTTTAAGGTTTCTAATACCGC
This sequence comes from Quercus rubra, assembly GCA_035136125.1. Classification (NCBI taxonomy): domain Eukaryota; kingdom Viridiplantae; phylum Streptophyta; class Magnoliopsida; order Fagales; family Fagaceae; genus Quercus; species Quercus rubra. The sequence goes on from JAXUIC010000698.1 coordinate 9,735, forward strand.
ACCACCTATCTCTAAGCTCTACTTTGCGGATGACATTCTTTTGTTTTGCAAAGCTAAGTCTTCTGAATTGGTCATTCTTAGAAGTTGTTTGGAGAAATTTTGTTCTTGGTTGGGTCAATCTATCAGTGTGGAAAAATCTAGTTGCTTCCCTTCCAAAGGTGTGAGTCCTCAGTTTATGAATCAAGTTAAATGCTGTTGGGGTCTCAATTCATTGCCTCAAAGTACAACATATTTGGGTGTTCCTCTCTTTCTATCAAAGAGCAAATCTCAGGATTTCGGTTATGTTAAAGAAAGATTGGACAGTAAGCTCAAGGGATGGAAAAGCAAAAATCTATCTTGGTTTGGCAGGGCAACTTTGATTAAATCGGTGGCCCAAGCCATCCCGACGTATTCTATGTCGGCTACTCTCCTGCCTAAAGGTCTTAGTGATCAATTAGATGCATCTGTTCGCAGATTTTGGTGGAGACCTAAATCAAATGAGGGTTCGTATTGGTCTCCGATGTCTTGGTCTTCTCTATGTTTGCCACAAAAGGAGGGTGGCTTGGGTTTCAGAAAATTCTGGGATTTCAACCAAGCTCTCCTCTCCAAACTTGGCTGGTGGATTCTATCCGGGAAATTTTGTCTTTGTATTAAGGTTTTGAAGGCGAAATACAAGATTCGGGATAATTGGCTGGCTCATCATTCTCCTAGCAATGCGTCCCCCTTTTGGAAAAGCTTAATAGGCACAAAACGCCTTATTGCAAAGGCAGCTTGCCTTTTAGTAGGTAATGGGAATTCCATTAGAACATGGATCGACCCGTGGATTCCTGATCTCCCTGGTTTCATACCTACCCTGAAAGTCGATGCTAATCCAGATATTGCTTTGGTTGTTTCTCAACTCCTTAATCCGAACAGTAATAGTTGGGATATTCCAAAGTTGAGTATGCTATTTGAGGAGCATGTGGTTGAGCTGATCCAAAAAATGCCCATTCCTAGCTGCCTTATGGAAGATAGGTGGTCTTGGACTGCAACAAACTCGGGGTGTTTTTCAGTCAAATCTGCTTATTGGCTATGTAGGGATGGCTCCCCTCCCTCGAATTTTGACATCATTAGAGGCCAAATATGGAGATCCAAAATTCATGAGCGCTTTAAGTTGCATCTATGGAGAATAGCCGCAAATGTTTTGCCTACCAAGGAGGTAATAAGTGGGTTTAATGGAAATATTGATGGAAGTTGCCCTATGTGTAATTCAGCCTTAGAAACTTCACTTCATCTGTTCACGGTATGCCCGTTTGCAAAATCCTTGTGGTTTCGAAGCCATTAGGGCGTGAGGATTGACTTATTGGCTCTCGGGTCGACATCTGATTTTGTCAATTTTCTCTTATCCCCCCCTTTTTTGATTAATCAATGTTCGGGCCAAAAGGAAGAATTTTTGTTGTATGGTGCCATCCTTTGTGACATGGTTTGGAAGCTGAGAAATCAGATCCTATTTGGTGGTGGCTCGCTAAATGTTGATGGGGTGTTTACAAAGATCTCATGTCTCTTCTCTGAGCATAATTTTCCCAAAGGCTCTTCCACTTGTCAGCTGGTTCCTTCCTCTATTCAAGCTTGGATCCCTCCCCCAGGTATGTCTTTTAAAATTAATGTCGATGCTGCTGTGGGGGTCCGCTTCTCTTCTATAGCCGCTGTGGCGAGAGACCAGAGAGGGGAGTTGGTTTTTTCCGGTTCTAGGAAAGTAAATACCACCCTCCCTCTCTTGGCGGAAGTGGAGGCTATTAAGTGGGCTCTCTCTTTTGTTCCTACCATGGGTAATGACTGCATTATTGTGGAATCGGATTGCCAATACTATGTGAACCTTCTCAATGATTTGGCCGAGCCCCCCCCCCCCTTGGAGGTTCTGGTCATTGTGCTCTGAATTGAGGCTGTCTTTGTCTGTATTAGATAAGGTTTTTGTGAAGTGGGTGCCTAGGCAGTGTAATACAGCAGCCCACACTTTAGCAAAATGGTCTCTTTCTTGTAATTTCTTTGGTCCTTTTGATTTTGGAAATTGCCTTGCTTGTTTCTCTTCCATCATTTTGGAAGAATCCAGGAGGGCACTGTAGCTCTGTTTCTTCCTTTTTAATATAGTTTCTGGTTCATCAAAAAAAAAAAACATAAAAGGCCCAATCACTGTGCCTATTTATATCAGCCCCAAAGAAGAGTAGAATAAGTTCTCCTATGTGGAAGATTCACATGAAACATGCAACTTCTCAATTTAAGAAAATTTAAAAAAAAAAAATGCTGAATTTATGAAAATTATTATGAATTGTTAAATTGTTGTTTTAATAGGGTTATTTAAGTGAGTTGATCAAAGGGATTTAATGCCCCATATTAACCACATAAGGAATCGGGTGAAAGTTTATAGACCATAAGACTATTGGATACATATGTGATTCTTAAAAAGAACTTTTAAATGAGATTACTTGACTTTTGAGTCAACAAAAGTGAGGTGAGTGACATTCACCTCTTTTATATAAGTATAGTCATGTATATTTTTTTTTTTTTTTGATAAGTAAAAGATAAAAGATATATTGATAAAGAAAAGCCACCCTAGTGCACAGGGAGTGTACAAGGGAAAAGAAATCAAATACAGAGATTACAAGATTCTAGGAAATCAATAAAAGAAGGGAAAGATTTGTTTTGCAAAGCAAACAACCAATCCCTTAAGGTTCTAAAAAAGAGAAGCTTGAGGTCCGGAATAGATCTCTCAGTATCTTCAAAACATCTACTATTCCTCTCCCTCCAAAGACACCACAATAAGCAATGAGGAGTGATGGACCAAATACAACCATTTCGATGACGACGAAAGCTGCCTTGCCAACACCATAATAGCCCCAAAACTGTGCGCAGCATAACCCAAGAAACTCCAAAAAGGCCCAAAACCATAGACCAAAGATCCGAAGCAAGAGGACAATGAAGGAAAAGGTGGTCAACCGATTCACCATTTCTCTTACACATGTAGCACCAATTTAGGATCCACATCTTCCTTTTGCGTAAATTATCAATCGTCAAGCATTTCCTTAACGCCGCAGTCCAAACAAAGAAAGCTACTCTAGAGGGGATCTTTTGCTTCCAAATACTTTTCCAAGGAAATCCAAAGGAGGTGGTGCCAACTAAAATTCTATAATAGTCTCTAACCAAGAAACCTTTAACTTTGCTAGGAATCCAACACATTTTATCCTCACCACGGCCCCTTATAGGCGCACCATAAATAGCTACCATAAAGTCAGACATAGCCTCAAAATCCCGAGCATGCACCCCCCTAACGAATCTCACATCCCAAAAGAGGACACCATTGGTGGACATCATAAGCTCAGCCACACTGGCATCCTTATTCCTGCAAAATCTGAACAGGTTAGGAAATCTAACAGCAAGAGCAGTCTCTCCACACCACCGATCTTGCCAAAACTTCACTCTAGACCCATCACCAATATCATAGAAAATATGGCGCGAGAAGGAAGGCCATCCCTGACTGATATTTTTCCATAAACCAACACCATAAGGGCCAGTCACAGCTCTGGTAAACCAGCCCCCCCACACACAACCATATTTCAACTCAATCACTTGCCTCCAAAGGGCATTTTCCTCCATCCCAAATCTCCACAGCCACTTCCCAAGAAGCGCTTCATTGAATAGTCTTATCTTCCTTATCCCTAATCCACCCGAAGAGATAGGAGAACAAACAGTATCCCATTTCACCAAATGAAATTTAGGCTTATCTCCGGAATTGCCCCATAAGAAATTCCGCTGGAGCTTCTCAATACGCTTAGCCACACTGGCAGGAATAGGAAATAACGATAGAAAATAAGTGGGTAAGTTAGAAAAGGTGCTTTTGATAAGAGTGACTCTACCTCCCTTGGATAAGTATAAGCGCTTCCAACCCGCCAATCTCCTCTCCATTTTCTCCAGAATAGGATTCCATATAGTCTTATCTTTGAATTTAGCACCCAAAGGGAGACCTAGATATTTCATTGGGAGAGAGCCTTGCTTGCAGCCAAGAACAGCCAAGAAAAGGTCAAAATTGCTCACAACCCTAACCGGAACCAATTCAGACTTACCCAAGTTAATCTTTAGACCTGACACTGCCTCAAACCAGATAAGAATCATGCGGAGAATCAAAATTTGATCCAAATCAGCCTTACAGAAAATAAGCGTGTCATCTGCAAAAAGGAGATGAGACACCGCCATGGATCTTCCCTCCAAGTTACCCACACCAAAACCCGACATGCGACCTTCAAGAACAGCTTTGTCCAACATTCTACCAAGAGCTTCCATCACCAAAACAAACAACAGAGAAGACAACGGGTCACCTTGCCTCAAGCCTCTGGAGCTACCAAAAAAACCACAAGGAGAGCCATTGATCAAGATGGAGAAACGAATAGTAGATATGCAAAAGAGAATCCATTGCCTCCATTTGGTAGAGAAACCACTTCTTTCTAACATCTGCATCAGAAAATTCCAGTTTACATGGTCGAAAGCCTTCTCAACATCCAGCTTACAAATCAACCCTGGCACCCAGACTTCAATCTACTGTCAAGACATTCATTAGCAATAAGAACAAGGTCAAGGATCTGCTTGCCCCTCATAAAAGCATTCTGAGATGCAGAGATTAAGTCCCCCATCACTAAGCGGAGACGATTGGCCAAAACTTTAGCAATAATTTTATAAACCCCTCCAACCAAGCTAATGGGCCGAAAATCTCTAACCTCATTAGCCGCATGCTTTTTAGGAATGAGAGTAACAAAAGTAGCATTTAAACTTTTCTCAAACTGACCATTGTCATAAAACTGATGAAAAACAGCCATGAGATCAGGCTTAACAATCCCCCAGCAAGCTTGGAAAAAAGCCATAGGGAAGCCATCAGGCCCAGGGGATTTATCACCCTGAAAACTATGAATAACATCAAAAATTTCTGCCTCTTCAAAAGGTCTCTCTAACCAATCCGCATTCTCGCCAGAAATCATTGGACAGACCAAAGAATCTGGAAACAGCCGCTCAACCTGCTGCTCGGAGTAAAGATTCATGAAGAAATGGGTAATGTGATTTGCAATTGTACCTTGATCCGACGTCAAAGTACCATTAACCATAAGGCTTTCAATACCATTATTTTTTCTGTTGGAATTAGCCATTCTATGAAAAAATTTGGTATTGGCATCCCCTTCCTTCAAATGCAACACCCTAGACTTTTGCCTCCAACTAGTCTCTTCCATCAGAGTCAACTTTTCAATATCTGAACGAAGATTAGATTGATCTAATTTCTCCTCAGCAGATAGAATAAAAGTCTCCTCTTTAGCATCCAAATCATTTAGTTTACACTATAGAGCCTGTTTCTTAACAGATACATTGCCAAACTCAAGCTCGTTCCACTTTTTTATGTCCAACTTCAATGCAGCCAGCTTCTTAGCAAGAATAAAACTAGGGGTACCATGGAACAAATAGGAAGCCCACCACTCCTTCACTTTGTCTACAAAGTTATCCACCCTCAACCACATATTTTCAAAACGGAAAGGAATTCTACCTCTTCGCTGACACCCGCCCTCCAACAAGATAGGAAAATGGTAAGAAAGAACTCTAGGCAACCTTTTTTGGGTGAACAGAGAGAAGTGGTCAGCCAATAAAGGGGAGAAAAGGAACTGGTCGAGCCTAGAAGCAGAGGAGGAGTTGGACCAGGAATAAAGGCCCCCTTCCATCTGAATATCCATCAACCCATGCAAAGACACAAAGTCAGAAAAGCCATACATAGCCCTGGAGAAGGTAGCAGCCCCCAAACGCTCTGATGGGAAGCGGATAATATTAAAGTCCCCTCCAATGCACCAAGGCAACTCCCACCAACTGATCAGCCCGGTTAATTCCTCCCACATCAACCTACGCCTATTGTTCAAATTTGGCCCATAAACGCCTGTGAAGGCCCACTCAAATTGATCACCTACATTTTTAAACTTGCAAGAAACCGAAAAGTGCCCCACCGCTTCCTCCACCTTTTCCACCACCCGACTATCCCACATCAATAAAATTCCTCCAGAAGCACCATCCGAGCCCAGATACAACCAATCTACATAAGGACAACTCCAAATACTACGAACAATACTTCTAGTAATCCACTCTAGCTTGGTCTCTTGCAAGCACACAATATCAGGCTTCCAGGATCTCAACAAGTTACGGATCTGGAGCCTCTTGACAACTTCATTCAGACCTCTGACATTCCAGGAAATAAGCTTCAAATTCATTGAGCAACAGAGAGAACCCGCTTCCTATTAATACCACATCGCCTAGGAGACGAAGAGCCATAATTAATGGAACTAAACAACCCTTTCAACTCTCTTAATCCTTTCACCCCCGAACCTTTAGAACCACACGAATTCTTATTCACCTCAGCCCTCCGACATAATTCAGCTTCAACCGCCAATAAAAAATCAGTAGCTTGATCTTCTAAACCCACAAGAGACGTGCCAAGGAAGCTATCAAAGCTATTGAATCGCTTAAGAAACCAATCAGAATAAGAAACCTGACTCCCTAAAGAATCCAGACCCACACCACTTTCCTCAACTACAAGAGACTGTTCTGTCGAGTCTGAAGGAAGAGAAAAAGCAATAGGATCAACCACAAGGGGCTGACCAGCTTCATCCAAGAAGGAACCGAAGCCCCATCCTCCACCGATACCTCATCCTCTTCCTCAGAAGATTCCAACGTAACTAAGGCCAGCTGTTGTTGGTTTTCTAGAGCCTCAAACGCTTCACACCGCGGCAAAGCTAGCTGCACCGAAACCGCAACCCTTCTCCCATTGCGTAATTCCAGAACCCACTGCTCCGAGTTCCCCCATTTCTTTACAACATTGCCGGAATATTCCTGGAGAAACAGTCGGGGGTCACGCATTGAGTTCTCGCCGTGTTCTGTGGTGCAAACCGACCCAAAACTGGCCACCTCGGGCTCGACGGAGCCACGGTGCTCAGTCTCGGCTACACCGGAGACAAGAAGCGAGTCAAACGACTCCGAAGACGTACAATCAAACCCAAACCTGGCCTCCTCTGCCTCGTCGGAGCCAAGGAGTTCAATCTCGGCGTCGTCGGAGGCAAGAAAGGAATCAAACAACTCCGACGCCTCAGTCCTGGCTTCGTCGGCCTTGCCGGAACAGGGAGCGGCGACATCGGAGCCATCGGAGGCCATCGCCGACCTCAAAGGCACGATCGATGGGCGCGACGAAGACAAGGGCCTCGAGCATGACTGGGTTTTACGCGTCGGAGAAGGTCTCGTGGGCTGCTCTGTCCTTTTGGGTTGCCAGACCTTAAGGGGTTTGGGCTTAGCAACCAGGCCTAGAGATGGTTTACGAGAGGAAGTAGCAGCGGGAGGAATGGGCCTAACAGCCTCTTGCATGGGCCCAACAGCGGAATAGCCCACTTCCTTTAAGTTGGAAGATTTGATCTCCCACTTGCCATTCAGCCCACGCACCAGGCAGATGGAAACTTCAAAGGAGAGGGGAGACTCAGCACCTTTGCCAGCGTCATCCTGTACTACAAACGTGACTTCATCCTCAGGAACCACACTTACCTGCCCAGCACCCCTATCACGCAAATCCAGGTTCTGAAACTTCCGGCTGCTCACACTAGATTTGATAGCTAGGTTTGATTTGATAGAATTTTGAATTTTTGGCAAATCAAGTTTCCCTGTTCTACTACCACCAGTGTATTTCCGATCACCATCCACCACTGCCGACAGAAAGGATTTATGAGTTCTGAATTTCGGCAATGACGGGAACAGGGCAGGCGGTTTAGTGCCAAGAGAGTCAGGAGCAATAGCCTTACGAAGATGAAAGCCAAAGCCTCTCCACCCACTACCCAGCTTCCCTTTCGGAACGATGATAAGTCCCTTCCGGCGACCATGAAGGAGTTCAGAGATCATCAGAAAGCTTCCATGAGCATTGAGACCCATTTGTAAAATGAAAACCTTATTATCTTCCCTGAAGGTTCTAGCAAAGTTTTCTTGACGAGACTTTGATATGAGTTCCTCAAAATAAGTTAGAAGCCGGAAAGCACCCTCTTTACCCAAGAAGACCGATCGAAGAGAATCCTTGAATCTTTCAAAGATGCGTAATAGGAAGAAAGAACCACCTTCTTCCACAGAAAATTCAAAGGATTTGGATTCGACAAAAAAGAAGATGGAACCACCCATGATAACAAAAAAACGAAGAAAAAAACAAAGAATTCTAGTGACTAATCTGAGGTAGCCAGGCCTCTGTTGTCATTGCTACACTGGAATAGAAGACCTTTAGTATGCTTTTTCTCTCCTATTAACTTCTAGAAATAGTAGACGAACTAAAACAATAAAATAACCAATGGTATAGTCATGTATATTTCATTTAATATTGTCTTATTATTGATCTTCAATTCTTATCAATTCAAATTTAAGGAAGGTTTTTAAGTTTAGCTATACGGCACAATAATATACATTTGAAAAATGAAAAATACTAAATACAAAGTGAACACAAGATTTGAATCCCCTCCCCCACTTGTTGTAACTCGTAACAATTGAATTATCAAAAATAAACAAGAACATAGTAGGTTAGGGTGCTTGAAATATCTTAAGTATTATAAACCAAATCTTTCAAGGATACAATGACTTGTTTGAAAGATTAAAAGGCCTAAGAGTTAGCCAGGCACTTCAAAATTTAAATATTAATTTAGGGGTTTATGGTATACCAAACAGTAACAAAGGGCTGATTTTTAATATTAAATTTTGGGTACTGAAGTAAAAAGAACTGAGAAGGCAAAACACAAGATAGCACTTAGCAATACCACAGAAACAACTGCTATACAACAATACTAATCTACTACTATTACAAATGAATACTACATCTTAGGTTTCCCCAGGCAAAGTTCATATGTTCCACTCACATTTTGGATGAATGTAACTGAAATTTTGAAAGAAAAACTGACATTAATCATTTCAATTTTGATTTCTAGATTTAGCGACCAAAGAAGATTGTGTGATTCAGATTCAATTAATACCCTTTCCAGATTGGTAGAGAGACATGACATAAGCAATAAAGAAAAAATTGTGAGAATTTTATATCTTTATTTCATAAATGAGGAACTGACAATCCAAAGTTGGTCATCCAGTTTTTTTTTTTTCCAATAATGACATCAAGTTTGAAACAATAACAACAGTTGGTGTTTTTCTTTTTTAAAGGGAAGGTGATTCTACAAGGCACCAGTCCCAAGCATGTTTTTGCAAAATTATAGTGTTTGAATACATGGGCCACACAGCCATGGGAAACTAACATAACAACAGATGAGATTGCACCATGTGTACAATAA
>JAXUIC010000699.1:0-18971 GCA_035136125.1 Quercus rubra
AACTTTCATGTCGTCGTGGCAAAATGTAGTTCTAATATTGATTATAATGCTTGTCCCACAGATGACAGTTCACAGAACCCAACACGTTTTCCAATATTTCTGGTAGTGTTGGAGTTTTTACGTTTGATTCTTTTGCTTATATTTGACTGAGTGTCGGATAACGTTAAGGTTGCTTCCAACTTATATTAGGATGACTTTTTTTATTATTTAACTTATTTTTCTTATTATTTATAAATTTTATTGTATTTTTTTTGATATTATTTATATATTTTATGTACTATTTTAATTAATTTTTAACTTTATTGTAAATTATCAGTAAAAAAAATTTTAATTTAAACTAAATAAATTATTTCCAAACAGATTTTAAAAGCATAAACTAAAAAAAAGTAAGCCTTAAGAAAAAAAAGGAAATGGTTTTCAACTATTCTCCTTCCTTTAAGGTAGCCTCTTTTTTTTTTTTTTTTTCTTTTTTTTAAGGGAAAAAAAAAGAAGCACTATGTTTAGTTTTCAATGTAATTTCCTTTTCTAGAAAATATTGGAACTGCTAAGCAAAGCATGCAAAAAAATAGATGATGCCCTATCAATGTTAGTGCAGCACTTCACCATCATGGATTGTCCCTATTTATATGTAGGGCATACTGAAGGGGGGAAAAAGCTAGGGCTATAGAGTGCCAATCAAAACAAAGGAACATGCTTTATTAGTGTTTTGTAGTTTTTATTTAGAAGGGCTAAGAGGTAGTGGAAGCCAATTAAAAGACAGGAGCTTCTTTGCTTAATTGTGACATTTCACAAATCCCATTGATTCAAGTGTTGAGACACCATATATATGGAGTAAAGGCACCATGGTGAGACTTCATGTTCTATCCTATCTTTTTTGGGTATGTGGGCACTCGTGCTTAACTATTTTAAATGTCAAACCCTTGTAGTTGTAGTTCAGATGGGCTTTTACCATTAAAAAAAAGGGAGATTGAGTAATTTTTGGCCTTGCTTTTATTTATTTATTTTTTTGGTTAGATTTTTGGCCTTTCTTTCATTAGATCAATTTGTTCATTAATTGACTTCTTTACTCAGTCAAGCTGGCTTGCTTTTTCTTTTGGACAGTCTGGGTCCATAGTTTAAGACTTAATATCCATATATGAGAAGTTGCATATCAGTCCTGAACCACCTCTAAATGTATATTCTCCTTTAATCCAATCACTACAAAGATTCTGTTTTTCTAGGGGCAACTGGCAAGTGGGAACGCATCCATCACTATATTCTTCCACAGAAACCCTTCTCGGTTCCTTTAATTAGTGCAGCTGTGGTCAATAAGTTCACATATATTGTAACGTCCACAGCTCTTTCAGATTTTACATTTTTGATAGCTTCAACATCTTCTGGCATCTTCTCCTCCTAAAATTTAATGTTATTGCTACTATATATATACATGAACATAATTTATGAAAGAATATGTTTATTATGAGTGCTTGATTGTATTTGTTAAGGAGGAATTGAGCCCTCTCTATTTGCTCTTTTTATATACGTAGAGATTATAAAGAAAGAAGAGAAGATATATAGGGCCTATTTGATAGGATATTTTAAACACACATTTTTAGTTTTTAAACAACATTACACACATTTTCACACACATTTTCATTTACACGTATTTCAAAAAATTATAAACAACATTACTTAAACCCCTCTACCAAATAGGCCCATAATATTGGTCCTGACTTCCGCTGATATTGATAAGATAATGAGTGGTGGGGCTTGTCAACAATCCGCTGAGCAGTTGAGGACTGGTATAATTATTATATTTACTTCTCTTCAAGTAAATTCTCAAATTAGACTTGTTCAGAGGCACTTGATAATTTGTAAATTATGGGAAAAAGCCTAATTGCTCCATATAGACTCAGTTTAACCCAAGTCTATTTCGACAATTAAAAAAAAAAAAATTATATTAATTTTTGTAAATTGTTATCTAGGATTACACTTTGTCAGCTGCTAATGACAATAGCCCTGCAATTTGTATCATCGAGCTAGTTATGAAAGCATTGGAATTAACCTGTTCCCCTCTGTAGTATTTGTGATGGCCCTCTTTTTCCGTCAAGAAAAACACAAGTTTTGGAGCATCCATGGGCAGGACAAGATACGGGGTCTAGTCCTCTCGGCAGCCGGAGCATTGGTTTTAGTGTTGTGGAGGGTCCAGTTTTGCTAACCTCTAGGTCGTCTAACATTCAAGCAACTAGTGATGGTGTAATTGGCTTCATAATGATCGTTGTTGGAGTGTTTGCAACAAGCTGTTGGAATAGGATTTGGCTTAGGACTTTTTTAACTGAATTTTTTTTTTGTTTTAATTGGAAATTGTCGCATCACCCACTAACTAAATAAAATGTGAAGATTAAAACTCATTATCACTTGTTATTGTGTATTTAAAATAAAAAGACACCTCAAGCTAAAAAAGTATTGGAGATAAGCCAAACCCTTTGGAATATTATGGTGGTAAGAAAATTTCTCCAAAATTTATCAATGATTTTACATGAACTTGGTATTGACTATAAAGCATTCATATAATAAGCATGAGCTTGGTATTGACTATAGAGCATTCATATTGGACTATTATTGTGTGTTCGAGTTTGCTTAAGTAGCAAAATCTTTTACCTTCTAATAAAGGGATTGACTTTGAATCTAATTCATACCAAAAAGAAATTTATTGATGTTTTGTCTTCATGATATAATTATTATAGTGCTGAATAGGGTCAGCTCAGTATAATTTGTGACATGAGACAATAAATATTAAATGGACATTTTTTATTATTAATTATTAATTTTGCATCTCAATTGTCAATTCAATATTTTTTAAATGTTTATTGCTGCTTGAGAGTTGAGATACAAATTTATTAATTAAGTTGTTGTGATATAGATTTTATCAAGATTCTATTTTTCAATTGATAATATGGCATTATGGCCAACTCAATCAATTAAAGTATGATTTTATCAATTTTAGTTTTAAAAAATGGGACAGGTTAATGTATATCCTCAGAGCATATATTAACGAAGCTGTCAAAAAAGTTTGACAGCTTTTTTAATTCCCGATAAAAATTTTCCTAAAATAGTTTACTAACATATGCACTAAGAGCATATATTAGTAAAATCCTAAAAAAAACTATTTCTACCAAAACAATTATTAGTAGGGTGCCTTTTTGAATTGAGATTGGACTTTTTTTTTTTCAAACCAATTGTTCAGCTACAAGATGGTCATTGTTTTTTTTTTGCTGAGAGCCTTTTGGGGGCCTTAAGCTGTCCTGAAGTGGACCTCATAATTTTGAAGTTTATCTATATATCAAAAATGTATATATATATTGGACCATAATTTGGATGACAAATTCATGTAATCTTGCAGGGGCATGTCACTCAATTTTACCCAGCAGAATTATCCTTAAGCGCAATGAGCTTCTTTGGCACCGTCCAAACTGCTATAGTAACTGTATTTGTGATATCGTGGTCATCTTGGGAACTAAAGTGGGAAGGAGGGCTTGTCTTGGTTACCCTTGGAGTAAGCCTAAATTTTATATCATCCCAAAAATCCAACACATGTTTCATTCTTCCTCACAAATCACTGATCCATGGGTTGTGGAATTGCAGGGAATTGTGGTGACAGGATTATCTTATTATGTGATGACTTGGTCCATTAAGAAGAATGTTCCTGTGTTCACATCGGCATTTAACCCACTTCTAGTCGTTTTCTCGTTTTTGCTACAAACGTTTGTATTGGGAGATTCTGCACATTTGGGCAGGTATGTCTATATTCATATATTGTATGTCTCAAATTTTATATAATATACATTTTTTTTTATGGCCATCCAGTATCCACCCATGATGGATGGGGTTGGCCCATTAAACCCATGGGCCAAGGCCTTCACATATATCTTTTATACCATAACTAATAACATTGTGCTAAATGCTAATTGAAGAATAAGGTTTAAAAGAGAAGTACCTTTTTAAGTACTCTCGTAACATAAAGAATATTATTCTCTTTTCTCAAATTTGTAGTGGGGTAAATTCATTAAATTCATAGTAAGATTTATCACGAATATGAAAGGAGAAAGCACGATTTCTCTATATTCCGAAAGTAACTAAGAATTTTCCCATGAAAGAGAATCTTGGGGCTAATCTAAATCAAATATCTCACTTAAAATTACAAGATACCAAATTAACTTGCTTCAAGACTCCAAAGTCCAATCCCAATTAAAATAAAGGTATTATCCCTATTAACTTGCTTGGCGATAAAAGATGAATCTAGTTTTGACAAAGTACGTTGAGTAAGAAACTATAAGGTAAAGACCATCTATAATTTAAAATGTTTTGCTTATTCCTTGATCTGTAGCATTGTAGGAGCAGTTTCGGTTATATTTGGCCTGTACCTACTCTTATGGGCAAAAGCCAACGACATGGAGAAGAAAGAGATTGTGGCTGATGATTCTGTTTACGATCCATTGATTTAGTATTAATGGACAGCCAACAAAGACAAAGACACCAATACGCACTATTCTATTCACATATATATATATATATATATATATTTTTTTTTTTGGTTAAGAGGAATATATATTAAACTAGGAAGCCATAAAAGGCGAAGTTGTGGCTGATGATTCTGTTTACGATCCATTGATTCAAGCCTGAAAGAGGGAGGCAAGGGTTCAATAAGAAACTGTAATTCACATGGCAATTCTTCAGCTAAGTGACTCAAATCACTTGTGATCAAATATCAAACAGTAGTATTGTTTCATTCATTCACTCTAATAGTTGATGGGCTTCTTTGACTCCAAATAAAGCTAATTTTAGATTTTTGTTTGAGCAATTCTGGTAAATAATATGTCAACGCATGAATATAAGGACAACAATCAAAAGCAGCTATGAAACTGTATATAAGGACTTAAAACTCATGGTTTTAAAAACCGGACCGGACCGGCCGGTCCGACCGGGAACCGGCCTCTAATCCGGTCCGGTTATGATAAAAAACCGGAAATATAGAAAAAACCGGGGGTACAGTAAAAACCGGCCGGTCCGATCGGGAAACCGGAAAAACCGGAAATTGAACCGGTTCTTGACCGGTTGGGGGATTTTTATTTTATTATTACTTCCCAGGTTTATACTACGTCGTTTTGGCTGTCCTAAAATGAAAATCTAACCCTAAGCCTAAACTAAAGTCACTCAGTCCTCACCTTCACGCTTCAAGCTCAGACGAAAACGGAAAATCTCACTCTCACTCACGCAGCGCGCCTCAAGCTCGCCTCTGCCTCAGTCAAGGTCGCTGCTCGCCTTAGTCAAGCTCGCTGCTCGCCTCAAGCTCGCTGCTCGCTTCAAGGTCGCTGGTCGCTGGTCGCTGGTCGCTGCTCCGATTCGCCTGCTCTGCTCTCTGCACAACAGCACAGGTAATGTTCTACTTCTAAACAGACTAAACTTCTAAGTTTTTTTTTTATTTTGATTTTCTTTTTCATTTTCTCGGTTCTGTTTTTTTTTTTTTTTTTTCATTTCTCTCGGCCTCATCAGGTACTAAACTAATAATTAATTTTCTTTTCTTTTTTTTATGATTTTGATTACTTGATTTTGATTTTAATAATTTTCTCTGTTTTTTTTTTTTTTTCTTCATTTCTCTCGGCTTCATCTTAGATTCTATATCCATGTTCGCGGCTTCATCTCAAGTTCTCCTTGCGTGATTTCACTGGTAAGTGCTAACTTCAATTATTAGTTTACAATGTCATTTTAGTTTATCTGTGATTTTGTGTCTGTTGGGGATTTGATTTACAGATAATTGATTGTGAAATATAATTTACAGTGTATTGTATTATACTATTGATTATAAATGTTGTATTGATGAATTTATTTTTGATAAAATGGTTGCTGCCAGTCTGAAATTGTTGTGTGAAATGGAGTCTGCGTCTGTACCATCTAATGAACATGCATCTACCGGGTCAAATGCTAATTCTTCATCTGTGAGAGCGAAATGTGATCCCGCATGGGATCATGTAACTGAAGAGTTGAAAGACGGAAAAAGTAGTTATAGATGTATACATTGTGGGAAAAGTTATAAAGGAGGGGGCATCAATAGGATGAAAAGACATCTAGCTGGAATTAAAGGTGATGTGGCTGCATGTATGGGTGTACCTTATGATGTTAGGTTTCAAATGGTTGAGAATTTGAAGGGAATTTCAAAATCTAAAGAACAAACAAAAAAGGATCAAGAAGCATCTAATTATTCACCATTAGAGGAAATAGAGAATGCATTATATGAAGAAGGAGCCTATCCAATTGAAGAAGGGTCTTCTAGCCACGTACAAAGAGGTTAACTTATAATAATTCTTTACCTAGTAGCATATTTTAATTAGATTATTTATGATTTATGAGAAATGATTATTAGAATCGTTATTTCATTTATTATTCTTTGATTTTGGAATTTGTATAGATATGGACAATGAAGTAATTGAGGATGATGATGACATTAATTTGGAATCATTTGGTGATGAAGATGATGCTCCTCCCGGATTTAGAGATAAAAATCATCCTAGTCATGTTGAAGATGAAGAAGATGAGGATGAAGATGATGATAATGATGCTAGTGGTGGAGCATTTGGTTCACATGATGATATTGATTTCAATTTTCTTCATAACTAAGGAGGCTTGGGTCTTATAATTTAGTAGTTGTTTGTTTGTAACTTTAAAACTTATTTGCTATTTGAATGTAATGAACTTAATTGTTATTTGCCATTTTGATGTAAATGTAATGACTAATGAACTTATTGTTGTTGAATTTATGTGTATCTTTTTATTAAAAGACAAAGCTATAGATAAAAATGCATGAGTTGTTGATATGAAAGTTGAAACAACAAAGATGCTTGGTATTGTTGGCACTTCATCACCCCCCATTCCCTATTGTCTTGCACTTTGACCTCACTTATGCTAGGGAAAACTTTAAATATGAGCCTAATTATGTTTTTAGTAGATTAAAAAATTATTAATTATTTATATAATTTAAATAAATAATAATTAAATTATTTATGACGTCATCGGTTCGACCATCGGTCGGACCTCGGTCCGACCATAAAACCGGTAATTAGAACATTTTCCGGTTCTTTCACCGTACCGGTTTTTAAAACCATGCTTAAAAGTATAATAATACTTACTCAAAAAAAAAAAAGTACAGTAATACCTGGAATGTTATATACACCCGTCAATTGTATACCCATTAAAAGCAGTGAATTAATTTTGCTTTTACCCATGAAAACAATTGACGGGTGAAGGTTCTAAAATGATCCTAGAAAGAATGACTTTACAAATGCATAGAATTTTACAAATGACTTTACAAATGCATAATTGGTCCAATACCTTAGTGCTATTTTGCTTTTTATTTTATTTTATTTTTTTAAATGAACTTAGTGCTATTTTGCTTACATTATTTAATCCTAAAATAAATTCAAGTGATTATCTAAGTACGTAAGGTGTTAAAATTATAGGAATACCTGGAATGTTATATGAAGTCTCACTGCTTTGATTGTTTTTAAAAAATTATGTATAATTATTTTTCTATTCTTCTAATTATATAAATTTTAAGTTTATAGCAAAACTCGAAAGCTTGAAACCGCGAACAAGTCGAAATACTGAAGGAAAAAAGATTAGTGAAGACATTAAGGTAAGAATTTAGTGCCATAAGACATAAGTAACGTGTTTTTTTAATTATTGTTTTAATTTTAGCCAACTACTGTGAGTTAAAATGCCAAGAGAAAATGAATTTGATTTGAACTTAAACAGTATTGTGATATGGAAAAATTGAATATGAAAAGAGAGAGTCACCCAGGAACAGAGCCATAACTTCAAATTGAGGGATGGTAGTATAAAAAAAATTATTATGAAATTCCAAATAATCATTCATTTAGTATTAATGGACAGCCAACAAAGACAATGACACCACCACTCACTGTACTATTCATATATATATATATATATATATATATATTTTTGGTTAAGAGGAATATATATTAACTAGGAAGCCATAAAAGGCGAAGTTGTGGCAGTGCGCCTTAGGGGAATACAAACCAGCAGCATCAGTGCTTAACATATTACACAAAACGTCATTAGAGTGGCAGATCTAAGACAATTATACTATTAATATATTCTGTATCATTTGTCACCGAAACAAATTTAATTTATATAGACATATTATAATTATAATAATAAAAAAATCACCCACTGATTTAATCCTCACATCCAAACAAAACTTAAACAACTCTTATGCATCAAACAGTAGTGGGCCCGTCTAAACTCACAATTATTGTAATATAAAAATAATTATTTATTGCTATACTTAGAGCATTCATATAAGTCTTTTTAAATTTTTTGTTTATTTTAGTATAGAAATTTTATTTTTCTAGTTTACACGGACATTTTACAAAAACACCTACATCAGATTGTCTATTACCCACTCTTTTTTAGAATATTAAGTATTTAAGATACACCACGGAAAGAGAGTAGAAGGTCTTATAGAAATTGATAGTGATATATATCCAACATGATCTAACTTTTGATATATAGTACAGACTTTAAACTTCTTTAACTCACACTTATTTTCCAATGTGGGGTTAACCTACTGTTTTTTTTTTTTTTTTTAAGAATACTATTTAACACACAGAAAGAAGAGAGGGAGAAGATTTTAAAGAAACTTGCAATTGTA
Organism: Quercus rubra; assembly: GCA_035136125.1. Taxonomy (NCBI): domain Eukaryota; kingdom Viridiplantae; phylum Streptophyta; class Magnoliopsida; order Fagales; family Fagaceae; genus Quercus; species Quercus rubra. The sequence continues at coordinate 8,708 of JAXUIC010000699.1, forward strand.
TATATCCAAAATGGCCCAACTTTGTTTTTTCTAAATAAATATTTTATATTCTTTTTTATTATTTCAACAGCCCACCTCAAAAGCACACTTTCTCTCTCTTTATATTAATTTTTTAACACTACTCTCTCTCTCTCTCTCGCTCTCTAACTTGTTGAAATTTCTTTCTTTTTCTCTACTGTTCATTTTCTTCTTGCTCCCTTCTTTCCTCACCAGAAGCCCCATAAACAACCCAAAAAACCCATAGACAAACCTCCAAACTTCACTTCAACACAAAACCCATATCAACTCTGAATCCATTTTCAACATTTTTTGACAAATCTAAGGTCTAACTCTTCACTTTCTCTCTCATGGCAGTGACAAGCACTCCACTAGAGCCTTCAAGGCAAAAACGACAATAACATCAGACTAGGTTTAGGGCTGATGTTGGTTTTTTGAATCAGTTTATGTTGGGTTGATTTTGAGTTGGATTCATGATGAATTTTCAGATTTGTTTGAGTTGGTTTGTTTTGGGTTGATTCCTCCTTTTTCTGGATTGAATTAAGTTAGGGAAGAGAGAGAGTCAGGGCAATCAAGGAGAAAGAGAGAGAAAGTAGGGGGTGAGAGAGGAGAGAGAAATTATATTTAAATAATCAAATGCAAAGTTATAGTAATTGTGTATATTTACACGGATACTTTAACATTTTTGTATATAAACAGTATTATAGACCTACTGAGAGCACTCACAGCAGTGGTGCTAAATAGCTATATTGCTATTTTTTAGCACCACTGATCACAAAATAGAGCTACAGCAATGGAGCTATAGCCATTTTTTTTTGCTTCTCAGTTACAGTGCACATCTAAAGATAGATGTGCATTGTAGCTCAAAGCTAAAAAAAAGAAAAAAAATTATTTTCTTTTGTGTTCACACTATGTTTAGAATATTTTAATTTTTTTTTCTTTATCCTCCATCCCCATTTCCACCCGTTGCTCCTCTCTCCCCTCAGTCAGTCCTCACACTCTTCATTTCTTCCCGTTGCAAGCTTCAATTCCTCCACTCGTCATCGACCCAAGCCCCTGCCCAGCACCGACAACGCCGATTGACCTCTTCGTTCTCTACCCCTATCTCTCTTCTATCTCATTTTTCCTCTACTCTGTCTCTCAATCTTTCTCCGTCTCAAACGCCAAGACCCACGATCGCTAGTGCTAGGTTTTGATTTTGTCGCTGTGATTGACAAAACAGGTTTTGATTTTGATTTTGTCGCCAGTGACTGGGTTTTATGTTGATGGGTTCTATTTTTATTTTGATGAATGAGTTTTGATTTGTTAATGGTTGATGAATGAGGTTTGTTGATGGTGGCTGGGTTTCTCTGGTTTTGTGGTGGCTTTTAGCTAATTTGATGGTTGATGATTGGTTCTATTTTTATTTTGATGAATGAGTTTTGATTTTGTTGATGGTTGATGAATGGGGTTTGTTGATGGTTGATGAATGATAGCTGGGTTTCTCTGGTTGATGAATGGTGGTGGCGGTGGTGGTGGTGGTGGTGGCTGTGGCTGATGTTAGAGGTGGTTGTGGTTAGTGCTGTGGATGTTTTTTGCGTAGTGAGATATATTATTTTATTGTAGGGAATATATTATTTTATTGTGATATTTATATTATTTTATTGTGTTGAAAACTAAAATAGATCCACTACTGCGGCATGTGTGTAGGTAAAATAGATAAATAACTTTTTGGTAGAGCTAAAAAACTAAATTTTTAACTTCACTACTGTGGATACTCTAATATGGGTAGTTTTTAGCAAAAATGTGTAAAATTTAACACTTGTTCTATTTTCCAAGGACTAATGCAATTGCTCTTAGATGGAAGGCTAGTAACAATATCCAAATTGTGATTTTGGACCCATTTGATCCACTAGATATTTTTTTTTTTTAAATTATTGTAGAGCAAAGCAAATATCTTTCAGTGACACTCATGACTTCTGCACAATGCACATGGATTATTATTAAAATAGATAAAGAGAGAAAGATAGAGGCATAATCTCTCTGCCCCTCTCTCTTCTCTATTTCGAACAGTAAAAGGAAAAACTAAGAAAGTGAGACCAATAGAGCTCTCTATCTACTTGTTGCTCAAATGAGAGAGAGTCACACAAAAAATACCAAATTTGAAGTAGGGGCACTACTCTGTTGTTTATGTGCTGTGCTAGTTAGTCATGCGGCAGTGACACTACCTCTTTGGCTCTCCTTGTAGTTCAGCTTCTCTCACTCTCTCTCAATTAGGGTTTTTTTTTTTTTGGTATTTGATGGAATGACAGAAAGATTTAATTCATAAATTAGTTTTTTTTTTCAAAATTTTTTTAGGCCCGGGCTTCTTTTATTATTTATTATGTGGTAAAATTGTTTGATTACGCTAAATTTTTTAACTTTATTATTGGTGATTTAGTTGGGTGAGTTAGTTTTTGGAATTTTTTTTTGGGCTTGCTATTGTTAGGAGGGGGCTAAATATAATTTTATTGAACCAAATTGTTAAAATTAGTACCAATATCTATATAAATATCCTAATATATATATATATATAACCCAAATACAAACACAAACACCCACACCCACCCCCCCCCCCCCCCCCCCCCCCCCCCCCCCGCCCCGCCCCACACACACACCACACACCACACACACACACACACAGAGACAGAGAGAGTCATACACATACACAAAAACCCAAATACATGCTATTTCACATTTTTACCCTCCTCTTAGTGAAAAAATGGTTTTATGGGCCAAGACGCATGAAAATTTTTTCTCTTCTTCCCTATATTTGATGAACAATGGCAAACCATACTTTGTCACAATCCAGATCGATTTTTTTTTTTTTTTTTTTTTTTGAGAAACAATCCAGATCGATTTAGTAGTGTAGTATGACTCACTTCTACTGATAAGAAAATGAGCGGTAGCTGCTTGTCAAGTATCTACAGAGCAGTCAGAAAATGGAATGACCATCACAATGTCTTCTCAAAAGCTGCTCTGTTCATTTCAGGTAATAATAATTCCTGCAACTGTTTTTGGTTGCCTTTAAACTTTACGGAGTTGCAGATAATTGATATTCTTTCGCTTGTTGAACTTCAGGTTTAGTTTTGAGCCATAGCCTGGTCGAACATGCTGTTATGTCCGTCTTGATAGATTATCTCACAGATATTTGGAAGAAGCAACATCTACCAAAGGCTGTAGCAATTATAAATCTCCAAGATGGCGTAACGACCGTATTAGCAGTTGTTCTCGCTCATGTAGTAGATTTCTGTATAGTCGTTTCAAAATGGTTGTCTTTACGACTGTTGCCTATATTTTGGTAAGTCCATGATTGAAATCATAGATATATTATACCTCTCCATGAAGTTTGAAAAAAAAATAAGGAGTCACCTCTTATTTTCAAAAGTCAAAGTATATATCTGAAAATATAAAATAAATTATTAATTTATTTTTTTAGTCAAGAGAACGTTGGTTTATTGGAGATTTATTGGAAATTTATTGGAAATTTTCAAAATAAGTTGCATAAATATGAACAAAAAGAAAAATTCTACTTTTTGGAAATTATATATGGGAATTTTAAACTTCATTTATCTTCATGTTTGGCGTAAATGATAGAACCTGTAGGTATTATATAATCCTTTGCCAAAATATTTGTTGTGCGAGAGGGTATTATCTCCATGGACAATGGGGATGAATCTATTATATTAAAGAGGAATTACAAAGCGTTACCCTTGCAATAACAAGATTTATGTAGGCCCACTATTTATTTTTTCACCCAACAATAAAAAGACTTGTGTCTGAAAGGTAACATTGTCATTTATCTTTTTGTATCACCGAAGTGGGTTTTATTGAGCTAGATCCACGTGGTGAGAATAGAGACACTTTCACAATATTAGTGATGAAGCTTTGATGCAGATTGGTTGATTGGGGCAAAAGGAATAATTTTTAATATTTTATGTTGTTTCCTTCTCTCTCTCTCTCTTTTTTGTGGAATGAAGATTTTATTTTCCTTTTTAGTTGAATTAGGACCTTAGTTGTTTGTATTTTCCTAATTGAGATGTTTTCCTTTCTCTAGTAGGAGTTGACCTTTATTTTACTTTTTTCTTAAAAGGAGTAGAGGATTAAGAGGTTTTCTCTATTCTTTTACCTACTAGCCCAAGGTTTTTGTTGAACTTAAGTTTTGTGGAAGAGTTGTAGTTAATATGTGTTACAAATTTGGTTGTATATACTTATGCTACATCAATTTCTATCAAAACAAGACTAGGTTCCTACCATAGCATGAATAGAAACAAATAGGGAAAGACATGATGTAGATGATGTGTTTGAACGGGATCAGATTGCATGCATTGCACCAGGGGCGGAGCCAGAAGTTTTTGTTTGGGGGGGGCAAGTTGTGGCATTAATATTTATCAAGACAACTTCCACACACATATATACATACGCACGCATGCTTTTTTATTACACACACATACACACATATATATGCACACACCCAACAAAAAACATAGTATTTTCAATCAAAATTATGTTCGATAACAATCTTTCATAAAATAAAATTCATTTTTACCATTGTCATAGTAAAATTCTTAAAAAAGTTTCATTTTCAATACAAATGATCAAATTGTAAAAAAATATTTCAATTGAACTAAAGAAATTTTCAAAAATATGAATAATTTAAAACTTGAAGGAATAAGTTAAGCTCTAAACAATTTGAAACTATCTTACTTTAACCTATTATGTGGCAACTAAAAGACATTTCATGTGTAGTTTTAGTGACAAGTTTTTTTAATGAGTCAGTAACTTGTTAATCACCACATAACAGGTTGAAAAAGATAGATTCAAACATATTTGGTGCCAAAGTTTATCAAATATTTAACAAATATACGAGCATATTTTACAATAAAATAACTAGAATTGCGAAAAATAAAGTTATTCCTCTATAACTATTAGACCAATTATTTTTTTAAGAGCATCATTAAATTAATTCAAATATTTGGAGGGGCCAATTTTAATTTTTGTATACTAAATTTCGAAAACATTAAAATAAATAAATATATATATATATATATATATTAAAAAAATTCAAAATTTTGGGGAGCCATGGCCCCCACTCCATAACATAGCTCTGGCCCTACATTGCGCAACTAAAGACGTTCTTTCAATGAATGGAGAATTGGTTTGACATGCTATCAAAGTAACTCATTATCTTAGTCATTGAAAATCAACCTCAAAATTTCAGTCCAAATCTATGTTATTTGGATAAGGAGGATGATATTGATGTTGAAAACGTGGATGAATGCATTGAATGTGTTGGTGCTATAGATAGGGTTTCTCTACCAATTTATAACAACTATCCTAAAGAGCATAGTTAAGGAGACAAAGTTGAACTTGATGAGAATTAAGCAAGGATGTCAATACCGTACCGGAGGCCGTACCGGTTTGGCCACCGGTACGATATATTTCGGATACCGGTCAATACCGGTGTACCGTTTCGGGTTTACCGTTATTTTATATATTAATATATATATACACACACACACACATACATACACAAAATCTCTATTTACCATAAAACAATACCTCAAAAATTCATGTTTACCATAAAACATTACTTCAATTAAGAACAAATATTTCATAGTTTTAAACTTTAACATCAACTAAAAAAAAAAAAAAAACACAATATAAAATTGTTCATTACACACAAAGAAACAAATAAACACAAATTACATAGGATCTACTCCCATCCTTCAAAAGGATTTACATCAGGACCATAATACACATGAGTATTAGCATCTGTCAACACAACATCATTTTCACCATCTTCCTCATCAAGAACAACAACATCGTCATCATCATCATTATCATCTTCTAAAGTCATTGTTGTTAATGGTTCTTCAATGCTATCCCAACTCACATCTTCCTCAGTTACTAACAGAAATTCAGATTCCTCAGCTACCCAATCCTCCATTAAATCAATATTATCAAGGCTTATAGGATCCAAGTAATCCTTTGTCCTTCTAATGTTCCTACCAAAATCAATATCATACATTGGTAACATTTTCTAATCATTCAAAATAAAAATTGAATATATTTAAAAACATACCTTTCTCGTAATAATAGATTATACCGAACATACACCAAGTCATTCAAACGTTTATGCTCAAGCCTATTTCTCCTCTTGGAATGGATAAACTCAAATGTGCTCCATGCTCTTTCACAACCAGTTGCACTACAACACTGACTTAGCACTCGAATTGCAAACTTTTGTAATTCTGGAGTGTCATTTCCAAATTGCTCCCACCAAGCAACTTCCAAAAATAAAAGAAATTATTAATTTAGTACAAAGCAAATAACAAACTTTCAAATGAAATATATATATATATATATGTATGTATGTATGTATAGATACATATAGCATACCTGGACTTAGTTTTTCACGTTGGCGGATTGCCATAGGCATTCCAAAGTCACCTAAAGACTTTTTGTATGATTCAATTTGAGAACTAAGAATGTCTTGCTCATCAGGATCAGAAACCAGCCTTGTAATGCTACTAAGTAGGCCCTTTGTAACATCTTTTTGCTTCTTAAATGACAGCCTAAAGAAGATTCCAGGGTTAAGATAACAACCTGCTGCATGCAATGGACTATGGAGTTGTCTATCCCATCTAGCATCAATGACACTAGTAAATGGTATATATGCAGAAATTTTATTCTTCAACCTTGCTTTTATATTCTCCTTTGCTTTATCCATTGCCTCATACAAGTATCCCATTGATGGTTTTTCATCCCCATCTACAAGACGTAGTACTCTAACCAAAGGCTCACTAATCTTCACTATTTGTTGACATTGTAACCAAAATTCTCTATCTTCCAAAACAATTGCAGCCACCTCCTTTCCCATGACATCTCTAGCATGTCGAGATTCGACCCATTGATCACAAGTAAACATTTGCCTAAGTTCTTTCTTGAACTTAGTCAAGCATTGAAGACTTAAAAACTCAGTTGCAAACCTTGTGATGGCTGGACGAATCAAATCCCTACCATTAGTGAAGTTGCTTCTCATCAAAGCTAAAATCTTGCCATGGTTGTATATGAATTTGGTAATCTTTTTAGCCTTTTGAATGGTTTCATCAATGATAGGAAAATATCTTTTATCAGAAAAATTTTCCAACATTAAATCAATGCAATGAGCTGCACAAGGAGACCAATAGAATGTCCCATATTTCTGCATTAGCTTCTTTCCTGCAGACTTGTAAGAAGAATCATTATCTGTAATGAACTGCACAACATTCTCAGGCCCAACTTCTTGAACAACTTTATCAAACAACTTAAACAATTTATCTGCATCCTTTGTTAGGCCTGACACATCAAGGGATTTAAGAAACATGGTACCTCTAGGACAATACACTAAAAAATTAATGATTGGAGCTCTCTTTTGATTTGTCCAACCATCTGACATAATTGAACACCCATAAACTTTCCAATCATTTTTCACATCTAAAAGATAATCATTCATTTCACCCACATGTTTTTGTAATAAAGGCCCCCTCAAGTCATGATAAGAAGGTCCCTTAAAACCAGGCCCAGTAGCTGCTACACTATCTAAAGCTTCTTGATAATACACAGAGTGAGCGGCATGGAAAGGTATATTAGCATGATACCACCATCTTGCAAAATTCATTCTTGCCTTCTCAACCATTTGCTTTGAGGCCAAAGAAGACCTTATGGATGGTTGAGAACCAGGTTTTGTTCTTGGAGCAAAATAGGATTTAATATTTGACTTTTCTCCAACTTTTTCTTTCCCCTTGGTGTTATAATTACTAACTGATGAATGACTCTTTGAACCCCCTCTCTCATTATCATTATTACCTTCATCATGATGATGATCATCCTCCTCCTCCTCCTCTACATCATAGGGATTTGAAATTTCTTTATTCATTCTTCTTTTTTTCTGTTTACTTTTCTTTAAATCTTCAATCAATTGTTTCATTTGCCATTTTACATCTTCAGATACTTTTTTACATGCTCCAACATCACCCGGAATCCCAGTTAAATGATACTTAAGCCTAGTAATTCCTCCCCCCCTTATCATTTTACCACAAAAAGTACACTGGGTGTTATTTCTTGCATCCCGCACAGCACGGCCATAAGCCCATGCTGGATCCTCGGATCTTACAACCGGGCCAGATGCTACACTTGACTGATTTTCAGTCATAATTCACACTGCATATATACCATCAATTATTTGTTAATAACTCTAGTTACCTTTTTATTAATAGTCATACTAAGTTGTAAATTACTAACCCAATATTTGAAGCTAACCAAAATCAAGAATGAAACAACAATATATATCAATTCATGAACATAGAACCAACACAATAATCAATTTAGCTATCAATTCATAAACACAGTAATCAAGTTTTTATTTAATTCCACACAAAAAGGCATTCAAGTTTTTATTTAATTCCACACAGAAATATAATTCCAGACAGAAAAATTTAAGACAAAATGTTACCTGAGAGTGGCCGAGAGAGTGAGAGACAGAGCAGCGGAGAGTGAGAGACAGAGCAGTTATGATTATGCTTAGTTCAGCAACCCAAAACTATTGCAGTCCAGTCCAAACTTCATTAAACCCACCTCAAACTAAGGCCAGAATAAAATCAGCCCACTCTAAACTCAAAAATAAATTCATAAAATAGAACCCAAGCCCAAACCCAAAGTCGAATTTAGAAACAATGACAAAGCCCATTCAAAACTTTCCATATCTATTTCTATTATCTATTTATTATACTGTATTTTATTTATTTATTAACTATATAAAAAGAACTAAGAGTAATTTTGGTTTGTCGAACCAAAACAGTTCAGAAAAACTAATTAATCTAAATTCATAATTTGTTCATAAAATTAATCTGAAACATGGAACTTTTTAAGCATTCAAATATTATTCTTTGAACTATGGTCTTCCTATTGAGTTATATGAGTACATATTTGTATTGCTGTGACTCAATTACAGTTTAGTAGCGTAAATTTATTGGGAAAAAAAACTAAAATTGAAACAAATCCCTAAATTTTTATTTATACCCAATTTGTTTAACCTAATCCATGTTTAGTAGCTGAGAAAAATTGCATACGAAAGAATAAAAATATACAGGAATAACAAAAAGGGAAAAATAAATATTGGGCCCAAAAATTTGTAATCCCTAAAGAGACCGATCGAAGAGAGAGAGAGAGAGAGAGAGAGAGAGAGAGAGAGATTACCTGACTGTGTGAGAGAGTGGAGTTACCCAGATCAGAATGAGCGAAAGCTGACTGTGCGAGCGATGGGCAGAGAGAATGAGCGAAAGCTGCGACTGCGAAACCCAGTATTTTTCATTTGGCCGAGAGAGTGAGAGAAGTAGAGAACAGAGGTACAGAGCAACGAAAGAAAGAAAGAAAGAAAGAGGGATGTGCGGGAACAACTGGGTAGTGTTAGGGTTTTAGAATTAGGATTTAGTAAAATTACGATCTTGCCCTTTGAAATGTCAAAATTAACATAACCGGCTTTTTTACATTTCGGTCCGGTATTCAAATACCGGCCGGTACAGCCGGTATTTGCCGGTACGGCCGGTATTTCTACCGGTACGAAACATATAGGTTAACCGTACCGGATTGCCGGCCGGTACGGTATATTTCGGCCGTATCGGCCGGTACGGTACGGTATTGACAACATTGGAATTAAGTAATATACATACAAGGTGAGCTCATAACCCACACTGTTGAGGCTTTCTTTGTTCAAGAACAAGAGGTTGTTGATTTTATAAGAGAAAATCATTCAACGGTACAATTAGTATGCTTACCAATAGAAAGATACTCTATTAATTATTGGGATTTCAATTTCCCGAAGCTTGAACACATTGATATCTATGTTTTCATTGGAATTGATAGGTTTTTCTCTTATTTTCTTGGTGATAGGTGTTGTGAAATTTTAAAATACTCGCAAGTGTACGAACCGTACCGAAGTATAGTTGGACAAGAACGAGGTCGAATCCACAGGGACTTGAATGAACGTAGGAAAATTAAATCAAATATTAACCAAATTAATCCTAATCTAGTTTAATAAAAATTGGTTGTTTTGAAATTAAATAAACTAAAAAAGAAAATAATTAATTTAAGCAAAGATATAAAGCAATAAAAAGATGTAAACAATCAAGAGAAAGGAATTAAGGTTTTGGAATCCGCCTTGTAAGTCATATCAGCATATATTTATGATCATTAATTTTTCCCAACT
>JAXUIC010000700.1:0-18949 GCA_035136125.1 Quercus rubra
CACTTGTTTATTTATCAATACTAGTACTTCTAGTGAGGTTATTATGGTTAATTTAATAAATTATATTTTAATTCTAGAGAGAGAGAGAGTCTAGTGTGTTTTATGTATTTGGGATGATAAATATTATTAGATAATTATTTTTTTAGGGGTGATAGTTAATAAAGTCAAATGTTTATTATCCATAAGATGAGTCTTAATAATGATAATATTATACTCTCTAGATCATTACACACTACTTCATATAATTTTATATATAAATGTATAAAACCAAATTAGACTGTCTGATAACGCCATATTATTAGAATGAATGAATATTAATTAAGTTTATTATTTAGTTATATATGAATGATATCATTAATAATATTTCACTCTCTCTATGAGTTGTTCTAAAAAGGACTAAATTACTATTTTAATATAAAATTCTTTATTCCCAATATATTCAAATGAGTAGTTATTCCATTTCTTCTTCAATTCACCATATTATTATTAAATAGCCAACAAACAAGTTAAAAATGACATTTGTCTCTAATGTTTATCCCTTTTTTCTCTCTTTTTTCTTCTCTTTTCTAGGCTCAATAACCACGATAAATGCTCCTAAAATTGTACCCGGAATAATAACCAGCTCTGGTATAGGTTTAATAATTCAAAAGTATGTCAAGTTGATTCATTTAAATATATTAGTAGTAGAAAGAATGAATTTGGATTTTGTGTGTGTTGTGTGTGTTTTCACTAGTCTATACCCATTTACCATTTTTAATAAATTTGTTTATGGTGATGGTAGTAGATAACAAATGAATTCATATGTTCTTTCTATTTAGATTAGACTAAAAAGAGAGTTCAATATTAGATCTTTCTCTCTAATGAACATATGTGGTGAATGAATATCTAAACTAAAAATACCATAATCTACATAAATGGGTAGAGTATATTCTAAATTACCATTTGGTTTACATTAGAAAAATTTATTCTAAAAAATGGGATATAATTTCTTATCTCTCTTTAGAATAAGAAAAAGACCAATTTTCTATGAATTCAAGGAATAGACATTTACCCAATTTCTTTCTTTTAAAAATTAACTTATATAACTATTAACCCAAACAATGTTATATAATAAAAATTCACTTTTTCTTCTCTCTGGACCTCCTTAGAGCAAAGAAGAAATATTTTTTTTTGTTGTAAAAGGATCATTAATTTGATTGTTTTTCAAACCTTTTTGAAAACCGATTCCAATTTATTAACCCAAAAAAAAGAAAAAAAATATTTCAGGAGGGGATTTAGTCTAATGATCTCTAAAAATTATCTCATTTTCTTAATAAATTTTCTTTTCTTTAGATCTAATCAATTTGAACCAAATAAATTCAAAGGAGGACCAATTAAATATTCATCAATTTATAATCAACCAACACATCTACATTCAAATCAAATAAACACCACAAAATCAGATGAGAAAAAGAAAAGGAAAGAAGAAGATGAGGAAGAAGATGATGAATTAATTGAATTGGATAAAAATAGATTAGAGAAACAAAAAACTCAAATGGCTAATAGAAATCCAAAATCAATTTACTCATCAAAAGAAGATAATTTAGAATTACAAACAGATCTAGAGACTTTAGAACAAGAAGAACAAGAAGAATATGAAGAAAGTGAAACAGATAGTGAACAAAGTAATGATGATGAATTAGAAGATGATGATTTAAATGAAAATGATAAAGAATTAGAATTAAGTGACAATGAATTAGATAAGGATTATAGATTTATAAAACGTAAAACTGATTATTATCATCAGCAGCAACAACAACAAATTAATAAACAAACTCCATTAATCACTAGATTTCAATTAGATCAAAATCAAAATCAACAAAATGGACATCAATTTAAACAACACACAACAATACCAATTAACTCAATACCTCAATACATTCAACAGCAACAACAAACACATCTAAATAATTCAGCAGCAAATAGCGATAAACTATCCAATTCAGATAATCTAATTAAAAAACCTAAAGAATTACGTAAAACTGATTTCAAAAGAGAATATCAACGTCTAGATAATCAAACATATACAATGCATTCACCATCAATGAATACTAGTAATGCAAATTCAAGTCATCTAAATACAAATGAGAAATCTGGATGTAATCTGTTAGTACTTATTCTATTTCTACTTAAAAAGGAATTAATTAATTATAATTCTTTTTTTTCTAGGTCATTTGTATTTGATCCATCTGGTAGACTATGCTATTTCTGGGAGATGATTGTTTCTTGTGCATTTGTATGTATTATATATTTATTTAATAATTATTCATAATTAGTAATTTTGAATTCATAAGTGGTAATTTTAATTAATAAAATTTTTCTTCTTTTTTAGTTATATAATTTTTGGGTTATAATCTATAGATTCTCATTTGAAGAGATTAATTTTGATACGATGACTATTTGGTTAACAATTGATTGTCTAGCTGATTTCATTTATTTAATTGATATTGGTGTACATTTAGAACAGCATATCTAGATGAAGGTGTACTTCAAACAGATACTAAAAAATTAAGGCAACATTATATGAATAGTACTATGTTCTATATTGATTGGCTTTGTTTACTTCCATCTGATCTTCTTTATTTATCGATGGGTTTAATTCAATTTTAAGATGTTTAGGCTAGTTAAAATCTATAGATTTTTAAGTTTCTTAGATAGAAGTGAACGCCATTCTAATTATCCAAATTTATTTAGAACGGTTACTTTAACACATTATATTTTAGCAATTTGTAAGTTGTAAATGAAAATCAATTGAATTCAATTAATTAATTAATTAATAATTTATTTGTTTTAGTTCATTGGAATGCTTGTGTATTTCATATAATCTCACAGAGAAAAGTATTTGGTATAACTGAATGGTTCTCTGGTTCTAAGATGAAAGTGGTGGTTGTAATGATGTTAGATGTGATTATTTACATGCATTCTATTGGAGTACACTAGCATTGACTATAACTGGTGATCTACCCAAACCTAAAACTAAACCAGAATATGGATTTTTAATTATTGAATTGGTTTTTGGTTTGTTATTAACAAGTGTAGTATTAGGTTAGTTTTTAATTATTAAATTGATAATTAATTGATTGATTAATTAATTAATTGGATAATTTCAATTTTTCTAGGTCACGTATCAAATATTGTTACTAATGTTAGTGCAGCTAGAAAAGAATTTCAAGGTAATAATTATTTAATTTTAATCTCCCACTCGATATTTCCACTAATTAAAAATTTAATAATAATTAATTCTTTTTTTTTTCTAAATTTCATTCCATTTGAATTAATAGCCCGATTAGATGCTGTTAAAACATTTATAATAGTTCACGAAAAAAGAACATCACATTTTAGATTTAGAAATGAAAAAAGATTGTATCAAACTATTAGTTTATAAATAGAAACTAGGGAGAGTTAGATCTGACAAGTCAGCTGCAGCTGACTTGTTGATCAACAAGTAACTTGTTTTGCTTTTCTTGAGAATTTTTAAAAATTCTCAAAATAAAATTGTTTTTTAACTTTTTGAATTACGATTTTACCAATTCGGATTAAACCAGATAAAATAATCAACTAAAAATTATTATTTAAATTTCTTTTTTAAAAATAGTTAAAATTCTAAATTTTAAATTCTAAAAAATGTTTATTAACTACCAGAACCCTAAAAATTTCCACATCTTTTCTAAATTTAAATTTAAATTCAAATTCAAATTCAATGTGGTGAACACCACTAGTTTTATAAATAGTTATTCTCACAGAAAACTCGTTGAATTCAACTTCAATTAATTGAAATCAGACTTAGTACAATAATTGTACTTCAATTAAAAAAATTCAAATTAAGAATCATTGTGTTTTATATTTAAATTGACAATTGACAAATTAATTATTTTTAAATTATTCAGCTAAATCAAGTATTAAGATCAAGATAAATTGTGATTTTTATAAATTAATTTTTAATAAAACATCTATCTAATTGTTTTTTATAATCATTATTATTTTAAGAAAAAATGATGAGTTGTTTTAAATAAGTAATAAGTTAATTTTGAACGTATTTTAAAAATTTAAATGTGATTATCATCAGCTATTTAAGAACTCTCTTTAATTATGATTAATTTTAATTAAAATCAAATTGGCTAGATTTAATTATGATAATAGTTTAAATTAAATAAATAATAGTAAAGATTAAAGTATTTTCAATGAAATACACTGATACTAAAATGAATAAAGTTAATGGAGTCATTTAAACTCTATATTAATTACACCAAGAACATTCATTTTAATTGGAATTAGGCAACTAATTAATACATTTCAAATATATCAACTATTAATTGGCGATGATTTTAACAAAACAAAAGAGAATATAATTGAACACAATAAGCATTTTCATGATTCAGTTGAAAATGAATAACTGGTAAGTTTATTAATTTTCTAATAATAATTAAAATAATTAATTATTTTTTTCCAATTTCTTAAATAATCTAGATCGTTCTTCTAATTGACGTTAATAAATTGGTTTTCTAATTGGTAGTAATATGAAAGAAATTAATAGACAAAAAGTAGTTAATTAGATATTTATAATTCAAATCTAATTAATTTTTTTAATCATTATTTTTCAAATTTTTTTATTCCTCTCTTTACTATTTTGTTTTTCATTTCAATTGAAAAAATTATAACTGACCTCATTCAAATTTATTACTAATTTTTCAAAATTAAGAACAAATTTTAATTGTATTTTTTCATTCCATTTAGAGATTTAAACAAATTTTTCATCCTTAAATTTTCCTAAAAATAATTGTACAGATTTTTATTTAATATTTAAATGGAGCCAGTTGTACAATTTGTGATTAAAATTTAAATAAATGATCGACAATATTTTTTTTTAAAAATTTAAATTCTCTTTATTTATTATTATTACAATGGTAATTTACCATAATCTAAATAGCTATTCTAGAATTCTATTCTAACTCCCCCTATTTTCTAAATAAAATTGATACAATCTTTTTTTCAAAAAAGTGACGTTTTTTTTTCGTGGACTTAAAACATTTATGCGAATTAGACGAGTGCCTGAGCATTTAAAGAATAAAGGTATTAACATTTAATTTTAATTAATTATAATTATTACAACATTAATTAATTTCAAAAATTTTTTTTAAAAGTGATTAAATGGTTTGACTATTTATGGGTAAGTAAGAAAAGTTCAGATGATGAATGTGTTGGTTTTTTACCAGGTAAGTCAATTTATTTTAATTATTATTTAATTATTATTTGAGCAAGAATTGATCATCAAAAAAGAATTCCATCTTTTTAATGAATTCTCTCTCTTTCTTTAAATAATAGCTAAATTAAAAGCGGAAATAGCCATTCATGTACATTTGGATACTTTAAAGAGAGTTGAAATATTTCAAAATACGGTAAGTGTATTGGGTTATTCTCTTTCCCCACTAAATAATGATCCAAAAACTATTTTTAATTAAATTTTTCTTCTTCATTCATTCATTCTCTAGGAAGCTGGTTTTTTATGTGCACTAGTCTTACGATTGAAACCCATTCTATTTTCACCTGGTGATTATGTATGTAGAAAAGGTATGAAGTCAATTTTAATTTTTCTCTCTTTTTCTCATCTTCTTCACTTTTAATTTATTTTAAATGACTTTAAAATGACTTCTTTTCTCTCTCTCTTTTGTTTTATTCTTCTTCTACTGGGCGATAATAGGAGAGATTGGTAAAGAGATGTACATTGTTTCAAAAGGTAAGTTGCTACAACTAGTTTTCTTTTTTTTAAACTCCCAAATTATTACAAGTAGCAGTTTAATAATAATATATACACACACAGGCCTAGTATCTAGTGAACACCATATGGTTTTGACCTGTTTTTTCATAGATCACTGCTCATCATAAACAAAAGACTAGTTTTATTATTATTATTATTATGGAACTCTTGAAAATCATTTTCTACTACTCTAGAATGATGTTGTACTACTTGAGAAATCTCAAAAATACTCATAAAAAAAAGTTATTCACCAATGGTAGAAAGATAGTGGAGTTCATATGTTAGTTGTTGTAGAGAGTATATCCATCTGTGTGTGTATGTTACATAGTATTACAAATAGGAGAAAGAAGAGAGTTTTCAGAAATGATATCATATCATATCTAATATTTTATGAAGTACTAGATCACACTATTGTAATATTAGAACAGAGACTAAAATAGAGAGAAGGTGTATATATATTACCCAAACTCACTCATAGAAGAGAGAGAGAGAATTGCATATGATCTCTCTTCTCACTTTCATTCAAAAGTCTTTTTCTGTTTTAATGAAAATAAATTTTTCTCTTCTTTTTTATTATTTTGCTGAATCAATGAACAGGTAAATTGCAAGTTGTGGAAGATGGAGGTAAAGTTGTATTGGCAACTTTAAGAGCTGGAAGCTATTTTGGTGAAATATCAATTCTTAATATGGGAACAGCTGGAAATCGAAGAACAGCAAGTGTTAGAAGTGTTGGCTACTCAGATTTATTTTGTTTAAGTAAACAGGTAAGAAGCTTCTTCTTCTCAAAAGATTATTATTAGTTTTTATTAGTGATAAGGAAAAAGGAATTCACTTTTGACTCTTTTCCTATTTTTTTAATCTTTTTTTTTGTTCTAAATTATTCCCAATTTAAAGAATTGAATTCCTTGAAAAAAAAGATGAACTTTTCAAACTTCTTCTTCTTCTTCTTTTTCTTCTTCTTCTTCTTCTTCTTCTTCTTCTTCTTCTTCTTCTTCTTCTTCTTCTTCTTCTTCTTCTTCTTCTTCTTCTTCTTCTTCTTCTTCTTAAAAAAACATTTTAATAATTTTAAAAGTTACACCCATTGAATAATATCCATTGGAGTTCTAGTTTTTTTAAGAAAAAGAAATTTAGAAAAGAAGAAAATTGAAATAACCAAGATGCAATTACAGATCATAGAAAAAGAGTAGTTATTAATGGTTATATGAATATTCTGAAATGAATAAATTCATCCATTTTGACATAAAAGTCTAACCTCATTTTTAAATATAATATTTTTTTATGATGCTATAATTTTCATTCATTCAACAGCCTTTTAAGAAATTTGCCAAGTTCAAAGAAATTCAAAAATTGTGTAATTTAACCATTTGATGATCACTAATACATCATCATCTTTCTCTTTAATATAACTACTACTATCCAAATTTATTAACCTCATTTAACTAGAATAGACTTATTATATATGAAGATGTTAAAACTAGTACTATGGTTAGGTGATTTAATGATAAGAAGAAAAATTCGATTTTTTTAAAATGACCTAAGCTCAATCATCTTTGGCTAGAGAGAGAGCTTGTAAACAGTTGATGAGCAATTTTTAATTCAGTTTATTAGTTAGTATATTAAAAAAGATGAGATCTCATCTCTTATTATTATTATATTTACTAGTTAGTAGAGAGATGATGATGATTATAAGTTGGTAATAAGTTAATATAATATTAAGTTAGTAATAACCAACCATTAATAAGTAAGTTGAATTAGATTAGTAGTAGATGTAGTTTGGTAGAGAGAGAGAGAATAAAATTACAACAACTACTAGCTGCTCTAAAAGTACTAGTAGTAATCAAAATATTAACACTCCAATATGTAATAGATTGACTACTAGTATGGGTTTGTTGAAATTTGACACATTTTATAAATTAACTTTTTTTTCTCTTTTGGTAGTTTATATTACTAACTTTAATACCCATTCATTTAGTTAAATATAATTAAAAAAAAAGTGTGTACAAATTTTTTTCAAGTTTATTACACTTGGACTATATATTAAATTAAATTACTAATATTATTATTAGATTATGATGTATTTGATGATCTATAGACATCAACATCTGTAGATTCAAATACTCTCTTAATGAACTTAGTCCAACAACTACTACTAAAGAATGTAATTGGTAATAAATAAATGAAAATACTATGTTATCCATCTTATTGAATTTGATTATGTATAATGAATTTTATTTTTGGGTACTAGTTTAATATTATTATTACTAAGATGGAGATCATTTTAATCATCAAATTTCAAATCTATAAATTGTAAATTATAGCCTACAATTATTATTAATATATATATTTGGGAGTATTGAGTTTGTATATTTAATTAAATATAATTAAATATAACTAAAGTCCAACTACTATTAATCTAGATACACTTAATATCCCATTTAATAAATTTATAAAACTAATAAAAATTATTTTTATTAAAAATTTAAATTGTATCAATGGATGGTAGTAGTCAATTGTATTTATATTTCAATCTTTCTCTTTCTCATTTTTAATAATAAACCCATTGATATTAATTTAATATTTTGATACTTATTATTTATTTATTAATAAAAAGGGAAAAAATAATATTCATCTTCATTTTTAAAACACATGACTTCAATTCATTAAAATTAATTATTTTTTATCTAATAGACATTTGGTTAATTATAAATTTTAGTCATTAAGAATAATTATTATTATTGATCTAAAAAGGGTTATAAAAAGTAATTTATTAAAAAAAGGAGTTAATAAATGAGAGCTATTAAGTACATACACTGATAAAAATAAATTAGTAATAATTATTATTAATATGCATTTGGGATAATAATTTAGTCAATTGCAATTTAATTATGATTTATAATTTATAAATTTAAATGGATATTGAAAATTCTAATGCATAACTAATAGAACTTAATAGAACTTAATAGACTTAGTAGACATTAGAGAGAAACTCACTTTTTTTTTTATTTATGATGAACCATCATTGATGATTCATCACATATTAAAATTGAAATATCAAATATTCATTCATTTAAATATATTTGAAATCCAAAGTTCTTAAATTAAAAATAGATCTTTGAATTTTTAAGAAGAAGAATTTTCTTTTTATACTATATAGAAAGTTCTATTAGTCTACTTTTTTAGACTAGAACTACTACTAAAAAGTTCATTACCCAATTTGCATACCATTTGTACAGTAAATTAGTAATACATTTCTATGATTTCATCTACTCAAAAAGAAAGTCCTAAAAAGAAAAGGATTTCATACTTCAAAACTTATTCAGTGTGTATTTAATTATTTATGGTATCAAAAATCAAAAGCTTTTGTTTTTAATGCATTTTTAAAGAGAGATGGGTATAAAGTATTATGGGTATTATTATTTAAGAAATATTTAGATTTCTTTCTTAAAAAAAAGAATTTTAAATTTTTAAGAAGAAGAATAATTTTAGAAAAATTGAGATATATTACTTATGGATATATTATTTGAATATACAATTAACCGGTTTTAGGAATAAATATCACATTGTATAATATCAAATAGAAGAGATTCTAGAATTCCATATCATTATTTTGTTGCAAATTATCATTCAAATTATTGCCTTTCTTCAAGTGATTTTAAGGCTACTGAAAAAATGATTTTGTTGTTTCTTTTTCTTTTCTTAAATAAATTCACTAGAATTTACTTAGTAATTCACTGACTCAATATCTTTCTAGGAAGTTACTTTCTGAATAATGTTTCTTAAAAATTTAAAAATTGCATCTTTAATAGATCATGAATTCTTCTTAAAGAAAATTTAAACAAAAAAAATTCTATTTCAAAGATATCTTTTCTCTCTATTCTTTGTTTAAGATTATGAATCAACTCACTGGAATACAACTAGTAGATTTAATCTAAAAATAAAAAAGAAATAGATTTAATAATGAATGAAATTTACATTCTTTCTCTCTATTCTCTTTTTTAAATTTTTTTAAATTTAGATATCTCTCTACCTTTATATGTAAAATGGGGGTAATAATATATTCCAATTGTTAAAAATACAAATACAATTCTAATGATTATGATTATATTATATAATTTATATTACCTAACCAACTACTTCTTAAAATAAACTTCTTTAGGAATTCTAAGGTCTCTTAATTTAAAAGTTTGCATAGCGTGAAGAACAAAAAAAAAATTCTCTCTCTTTATTTTTACCGATTGTAACAATTGTTGTATTTGGTTGATTTTTTAACTCACTGCTGCTCTAGTTTTTACTTTCTCTCTTTTTTAGCCAATCGTATTTGATTAAATTCTAACAATAAATTTCAAAAGTGAATTCTCTTTTTTTGTTTTCTTTTTAATTTGCAATTTAATTTCTTAAAAAGAGAGAAAATTCTTCTTCTTACCTTTAAATCATAATTTCAAAGTTCTTATTTGGAATTTTTTCTTTCTTCAAACAAAAATGAATTAATAATTTTTTTATATAAAAAAAAGTCCTAAATTAGTCCTAGACAATTTATATACTAAAAATTAGAAGAAAAAAATTATTAGTAGAATAATGAATTCATTGTCTGTGAATTAAGAATTTTTTAAAGAAGAAGAAAAATATTTTGAAAATATTATTTTCTAATGGTCATCAAAATTGATTTCTTAAAATTGAATTAAATTTAATTGGATTAAATTTGAAAAATTGTCTATTTTTTAGAAAATACTATTATATATCTCTATTGAATAGAGAGTCCCAATATATACTTGTTGTTTGTTAAATAAAATAATAAATTTATCATTTTATCATTTTAATCAATGAGAAATCTTGTTTTTCCACTAACTATCACTACATGACTAGAAAGAAAAAGAAATTGTAAAGATTTATCCAAATTATAGAAATCCAATTTTAAATACAGTTAGAGAGATGAATCTTTTGTTGATCTATTCCTTTAATAATAAAAGTAAACAAATACTTCACGAGATCAAAAATCTCATTTTCAAATTCAAATACATTGTACTTTCTCTCTATTAATAAGTGATTGTACATGTCTCTCTGTGTATACCTGATCTACTAATGGATAGTAGTAGAGGTATTGTCAATACTTTTATTGGAATTTTCTTTTTATTAGTTTAAACAAATACTTGAATATTCCAATAATAAAAAGTAAATACATTAGAATGGGTTTACTTGTATCTCATATACATCTTCTTCAAATTTTTCTTTCTCTTTTAGATTTATATCTTGTCTAAAATGGAATTAGAAAATAAATAGATTTCTATTTTAATATTAAAGAAGAAGAAAAAACCATTTAGTTAAAATGTTTCTAGACTAGAATTCTTAAAATATTAAAAAAGAGAAATGGAATTCATAGGCTAATACACCTGATTATCAATGAATATATCTAAGATTTACAATAAAAGAAACTGAATAACAAGCTGTTGAAAGTTGAGAATGCGTTTTTAATAAAAAATTTAAGATGAAGAATTTCTATTTTTTAAGAAAATAACCAATAATTTTTATTATTTTGACTTCTTAAAAATTTAAGAAGAAGATTTTCAACTTTTGACATTTAAAACTCTCTTTTTAAAAAGATAACACTTAAAAAATTACTTTAACTATCAAATTGAGCTCTTTAATTTTTCTTTGGTTGGTAAATTAGAATACTGATTTTAGTTAGAGGAGACTAAATGAAGAATTGGGCGGAAATAAAAAATCTTAAACCAACTAAAAAAGATAAATTTAGCAAAATTCTAAATGTATCAAAAATTCTTAAGAAGAAAATTTTATTTTAGAATTTAAGAAAAAGAGATGTTCAATGAGAAAAAAAAATTCCCAATGAAAAAATTCTATTATTCTTCTTTTAACCCTTTTAGTTATCTTTAAAATAAACAATATGGTGTAATATCAACCCAAAATACAATAATCTGTACTTATTGAAATACATTTCTTAAATCGATTTTGTGAAAGGAAATATATAGCTTATGAACCCCATATATGAATAAAAATATCATCTCATTATTTCTTCTTCTACTAAATAATTCTTTTAAATGACTAGAGAGAAATTGGGGAACTATAAATGTGTTAAAAATTTATAAATTCAGTAGTAGTTGAAATTATTATTATTTGGTTTGATACTTTAAATTGATACATTGGATACAACTAGTTTTAAGTAATTTAGTTGATATATTACTATTGCTATTAAAGTAAAAACATTTGAAGTTCACCACCAATGAAATAGCTAGCTATCTTTCAACCACTATGTGACTATTTAGTTACTTTTGTCTTTTGCTTCTTTTCTTAAATTTATTCTTCTATTTCTTAAAATTATGATTTTTTTTTAAATTGTGGTTATGCACACACCATAGTTCACTCATTTTCACAAAAAAACGTCTAGTTCATTATTGTCCAACTAAATAAAAAGATACTCTCTTTGATAAACAAACATTCTCTCCATTTTTAAAATTTTTTAGCTAAAATATATACACTTATCTATGCCGTTGCTAACTTCCTGTTGTTTGAATTCCCAATATGTGAATTCAGTAAGTTATTTAGTAATATTCATTGAATATATTATTAATTTAATATTTCTCTCCACAGTATGAATTATAGAATGTATCAATAGTTCATATAATGTCCCAAATGATATAAGTAGTTTATGAAAATTATTAATGAGATAAACTATGACATAAAGGAGTAGAAAGCATAAATTCTTAGTTTAAGAAGAAGAAAATGGATAAATTTCTTAAAAATTTGAAGAAGAATTTTTATTTTATTTAATTCTTTTTGGTTGATTATTACTTGGGGTTCATTGAATGTATTAAAATCAACTTATTATTCTCTCTCTCTTTAGTTTAGTTTAGTTACTGGTATATAATTTAAATTCTATAGTAACCATTATGAACTCTGTATCTATGAATGTGTACATACATTTAAATATTACTTCTTTAAGCCTTTAAATAAACCAATTTAAGAAGAAGAAAGATAAAAAAGAAATTAAAGAATAAAAAAAAAGAGCAAATTGAATTCACTTGGATACTAATATCTAAAGTATCAATAGTACCAATATTACTATTAGTATTAAAGAGACTTCTTCTTCTACCATATGGCTTAATCTCTAAGTAATTTATATTGAAAAGTTAATTATTTTTAAATTGTTACAATTTGTAAATGTATTTATAATTTGGAATTCAGTATAGTTTTATATTATTTGCCAACGGGTTTAATTCTCAAATGAATTGAAATTAAGAAAATAATCTTATTATTTAAGAAGAAGAAAATCTAATTGTAATTAAGATGAAATTTAGATGAATTTAAGATGATAATTGAATAAATTAAATTACTAAATTGAAGTGATAATAGAACTCATTTTGAGGTATTAGTTCTAATTTACTGTTCATATATAATTAATGAAATTCTATATAAATTTTATTTAACTATATGGGTATATATTATTAAATGGAATTCAATTCTTTTAAAATTAAAAAAAACTGATTAAATTTCAATTTCATTGAATTCTATGTATTCACTGATTAGATTGGATACTAGTCAATTAAATTTTAATTAATAAATCAATTTCTTTTACCTTTTTACACTTCAATTGGTTTTCTTTCAATTTAATAATTTTAATAATCAAGTTCTTTCTCTAATTTTATTATTAGAACACACACTGGACTCTCTAATTGGTTCTTTTTAAAAATTAAGTAATTCAATATAATTTCTTCTCTCATTTATAATATTATTTTACACACACACTTCAATTGTATTTTAATATTTAGTCATCATACTTGTTAGATTCAGTTCTATATATTGATAATATCAATTTGAAATAGATATTGATACTGATTTCTAATGACTGAATTTTAATTTATTCTTCATTATTATTTAAAGAGAGAGATAGTTAATTTCTTTATTTCAGTTTATTGAATTCATAAGCATTCTTTTTTTCTTAACTAATAATAATTTTATTAGTCCAATATTTATCCAATAAGATACATCATATATACAATGTATATACATTACTATTAAAATAGACAATAAGGAATTCTATCAATTTAAAGATTCTAAACTTCCTTCTTCTTCTTTTGACTTCCTTTTCTATCGCTTCCTTTCTCCAATTTTTTTGTTGTTTAAATCCTCTATTTTTAAAAGCGATTTGAAATTAAACAAAGAGCGAGAATGAAAAAAAGAGTTCAAATTTTAGAACACACCATTTGCTTAAACAAACTTGAATGAATTCCTTCTAACCCATTGAAAAAGATTTCTACTATTCATTTTTAGTAATTCTCTCTTTCTCTCTATTTTTAATTTACTCAACTAAAACCAGTAAATGAGCAGTGGTTTTATCTTTATGTTCTTTATGTCTTTTGTTCAATATATGGACTTTTATAGAGCAGAGATCATCTTTTTTTTCTAATTTTAATATGGAATTCATATTATTAACTATATTTCATAAAAATATATTAGTAGCTTGGGATATCAAAAAGTAATCATATTAACTTGATTATGTATTAAGAAAGAATTTTCTTTTTTTTGAGAATTAGATTCTTCTTCTTAAGAAAACCTTTACGTCTTCTGTTTTAAAATTTCATCTTCTTAAAATTAACCAAATCTAACAAAAAGAAAGAAAAGATTTGTAAATTGAGTGTTTATAAAGGAGAGAGAGTTTTACATATATCATTAAAAATAGAAATTGACTTGAATAGTTTTTTTTTAAAAAAATTCCATCTTTTTCTTCTTCTTTAAAATCTCATTTCTTAAATCAAAATCTTATTCTCTCTCCTTTCTAATAATACCAAATAAGAATTTGGTTTCGCATTTTAAATTTTTCTCTTTTTTCTTTTCTCACAGTTGGGAGAAAACATATTGTGTAATAATAGACTTTTAAAAAGAGGTAATATGGTTATCAGTTCATTAGTTGAGTAATAGATGAATAACAAGAGAGAGAGAGTATTTTCAATATAAATTTAATAAATACCATTTAGCTATTTAACTCCTTTTTATAAATAGAACTAAAGAGCTAAATCTACTTTTAATAAATAGATAGAACTCTATTTATCTGAGAAAGCCAATCTTCTCTAATTTTAAAAAGAAAAATGATTTATTAACTAAATAAATAGTAAAAGAAGAACAAATTAATAACCCAAAGAAGTCAAATTAATAAATCGATTTAAGATCATTTATTTTAATCAATTTTAATTTTATTTAAAATTAAACAATAATTTGTAGACATACAGAATTGTCTCTATTCTATTTTAGACTGTTGGCTAAATTGTTTAATAGATAAAAAAGATCAGGCCTTTATTGTTTTTGAGTGAAGAGAGAGTTATTTTTAAAAAGTCTAGTTATGTTGACTATTTTAAACTAACCAAAGACCAGAAATTTTAATTTAAACAACTCATCTTTCAAAAAAAAAAGACAATTGAACTCCTATTAGACATCTTTTTAATCTCATTTTGAAAAAGATTAAACATTTTTAGAATTAAAAAAAAAGTCATAAATTCATAACCAACCCCCTTTTTCAAATGTCATTGTTTTTGTGGATCAAGATATCATGATAAATTGCAACTATCGTCTAGTAGTATTTAAAACTCTCTAAATTGAAAAGATATCAAATATTAGTTATTTTTTAATCAATGATATCCTAAATAAATTGATGAAATTTTTAATTTTTGGAAAAATTGGAAAGAACAAAATTGGATAGTTATGAATAACAATGGGAATCTATTTCAAATTATATAGTTAGAAATAGTTTTTGAAATATACTCACTATATATAGCTAGAAAGAGAAAGAATAACATCTCTCTGTTAAGAGTCTTAAGAAGAAGAAATTAATTTTGAATCATTTTTAACCCAAAATGTGTTTTACAACAACTAAAAATGACAAATATCAGAATGTATTTTTGATCTAAAAAAAAAGTTGAACAACTTAGCGAATGTATGTTCTCTCTTTAGTATATTGTTCATCTAGTTAATAATATATCTAGTGGAATATACTTATGAATACACTCTCATTTTAGAGCGAAAATGACTAAAATTTAATAGTTTTTGATACTCACTTTGAAATTTTTTGAACAATTTTAGCATATACCATTGGTTTGAACTCTAACAAATATAATTTGTAAGTTAGAAAAGAAGAAGACATCCTAAATCATTAGAAAACTACAACAATAAAAATTAACAAGGCTAAGACCATAAGACTAAAAAAAAAGTTAAACAACAATTTATATTCATTTAAATTTACTGAGAAAGAAGACTATTTTATTATGTATTTTAAAAGATGAGTTTTCATTTAGTAGTACAAACCAAAAATGCCAAGTTATTTAGAACTTATGATTATTGGTATCTAAAAAATAGTATAAAATGAATAAGAATATTAAATATAAAACTAAAAATATATCACACACACACATATTATTTAAGTCAAATAATTTGACATATAAAACTTAATAATAAGATGGAGAAGATATTACCAGATTAGAAGACTTAAAATGAGATTTAAAAACACTGTAAGAAAAGAAAAAATTACCATCTAAAAATGAACTATTAATGATCATTGTATTTAAAGTTGGAAAGAAAAACAGAGAGAGAGAGATGCTGAAAAAATGAAGCTTTCTTTTGAAGACCACATAGTGTATCATAGTTGTAGACTAATGGTCATTCTTCTAGCATTTAAACTATCAATATTGTTATGAATTATATAATTCATCTATTTTAATTTATAAAACATACAATCAATTTCAATCTTATTAAATTTATTTTGGAATCAAAGATTGTAGTAATAAATCAGTTTATCTTGTTCAGTATTATAGTTTTAGAATTAGATTGGTATGTAATTGATGAGTTAATTGAAAATTCGTTACAAATATGTCAAGGGACTAATTTGATGATTAAATGGACAGACAAAATAATTTAAATTGAAAACAATTTTCATTAATTAACTTTATTTAGAATTAGCTCTCTGTATTTATTGTGATCTATTAATTTAATTTGATGAAGACAAATAGAATGATGTTATTAATTGATGCAGTTACCTATTTAAGTTGATTAAAGATTAAATGGAAAGATAAAGTAGTTGATGATATTATTTTTAAAAGTTGAAATGATGAATAAAATATATTGAAGTCTCCTAAAGAAAGCAATTGAATTTTTTAAAAATGCAGAATTTGTCATCTTCAATATCCAATAATTATTCAAATGATTAACCTAAGGAAAAATTTAAATTAACGATTTATTTGATTTTTAATTGAAAATGAAATTCTAATAAAAATTCAGTAAAATTGAAAAAGAGACAATATGTTTGAACTTACCAGTAAATAAATACCAAGTTGACTTAAGACATTTTAGCTATTTATGGTAATTATCTCTCTAAATGTATATCTACCAATCTAAATATCATTCTATTTCTCTCTTTTATACATTGTCTCTAAATTTTGAATACTAAAGATTACAATAAAAATTCATCTTCTCTCTATCAAAAGGGTAAACAAGTATAAAAAGAGAGGAAATTTTTACAGTTAGATAAATAAAGAGAAAGAGTCAGGAAGTAAAAAGATAGAGAGGAATATATATATTAGAAAATAATAAAAATTCTTAAAATAATAATGAATCTATTTTGGGGGTTTATTAAAATTAAGGATGTATACTCTAAATATTAAATTGATTTAGTTCTAAATTAGAGAAAAAATTCATTTTAAAATAGAATAATAATTATAATGAAGACTTAATACTAGAATATAAGAATCTTCTTTAGTCTATGGATTCTTTTTTTTAAAACTTAAATGAGGTAACAATTAGATATTCAGTAGCATATTCTTCTTTTTAAGATAGAAAATTCTCATTATTATTTTTATGGTGTGTAAATGTGTGGATTCTAAAAAATATATTATCAATTGAATGAGCCCCACCACTATTGTTGTCTAATAATGTAAAATAGTGTTGCTATTTTTTGAAATTAAAATTAAAATTGAAAATTTCAATTTGAAATTGAAATTGGGAATAGAAATGAGTAATTTCTTTAGAAGTTAATTTCTTCATTTTTAGATTTTTTTTTTCTATTAATTTTAGAATTCTAGTACATATCAAAAAACGCCCTTAAAGCCTAAAATGTCATTTGAAATCATTGAAATGAAATTTTTATTACTTTTTTTTCTTTTTAACAAGGTAATTTATCTATAGAGAAATGACTTTTGAAGTTAATAATTCTTCTCACCTATTCTAAAATCCCAGACTATGGTCGATAGTTTTTTTTCTTCTAAAAAAATTCTATTTTTTGAGAAAATCAACTTGATAAGTCATTTTTAGTTAATAATAATCATCAAAAGAATTAATTCTTCTCCTTTTAAATTAGTCTATTAAGAATTCATTTTAAAATTTCATCGATTATTACTAATAATTAAACTAATTTATTTTTTCTTTTTTTATTATTATTTAGGATCTATGGCAAGTACTCAAAGATTATCCAGCAGCTCGTCTAAGGTTAGAAGCAATAGCATGTAAACGTCTTAAGAAATATAGAAACAACCATCTAAAGAGTCATGCCTTTCAAAAAGTAAGTTTAGATTTATTAAATTTTTTTAAAAATGAATTCCATTTTTTGTTTGTAATAATTATGTACTAATTAATTTATAATAATCAATGATTCATCATTACTTCTTAAAAAGAAAAAAAAAAAAATTATTTTTTAATCCTCTAGGCTAATTCAAATGATATTTTTATAGAAGAATACCAAATAAAAAAAGATAAACATACTCAATGAGTACTCATCATCTATTAATGTGTATTAGAAAAATACATTAAAAGCATATTTAATGAATTTAGTACTCAAGAACTCTCTTCAATAGTAATTTGTTGAATATCTTTTTTAATAGTTAGTATTACTAGGAAAAGTGTATGTTCTTTCATAACTATTTCTCTCTCTTTCTCTTGAAAATATGTATACATAATCATATTTAGCCAAACTATTTTCTTTAAATTATAACCAAATTACAACCAAATTACTAAATAACTTTGAATTCAAAGTTCAATAACTTAGTAGTAAGTTAGTAGTTCAATAGTTCAATTAAAATTGATTGTACACTATTAAGAGAGCCAAGTGTGTTTATCAGTTATTTCCATTGAAAAAAATGCCTTTTTTTTTGTCTAAAAAATAAT
>JAXUIC010000701.1:0-18935 GCA_035136125.1 Quercus rubra
CGACTTAGTATGGCTTGAAATAAAGCCACAATAGTACTTTTAAATTTTCTGAATTTTTTTGCTATTTTTTTGGAATTTTCTATTACATGTCGTGTTAGGAACGGAACAAACCAATAATTTTTATTTTTCTCTCTTTCTGGCATTTCTCAACCTATTTTTGCTTCAAATGAAGCCAAAATGGTATTCTACAATTTTTTTGAATTTTTTTGCTATTTGTTCGCAATTTTCTATTACGCATTTGGTAGGAACGAAACGAAACGAAACGATAATTTATATTTCTCTCTTTCTCGGCCTTTTCCAACCAATTTTTGCTTGAAAGGAAGCCATAACTGTATTTTTTTAAAATTTTTTGAATTTTTTTGGAATTTTTTACGAATTATCTATTACGCAACGGGTTGGAACGAAACGGAATGATAATTTTTATTTTCTCTGTTTCTCGGTCTATTCCAACCTATTATGACTGGAAATGAAGCCAAAATGGTATTTTTAAATTTTCGGAATTTTTTTTCTATTTTTTTGGAGTTTTTTATTACGTGACATGTAGGAACGGAACGGAACGATAATTTTTATTTTCTTTCTTTCTCAGCGTTTTCCCCTTATTTTGGCTTGAAACGAAGTCATTGTAGTATTTTATAGTTTTTTGAATTTTTTTTGCTATTTTCTATTACGGTTCGTGTAGGAACGGAACAGAACAATAATTTTTATTTTCTCTCTCTCTTGGCATTTCACAGCCTATTTTTGCTTTAAATGAAGCCAAAATCGTATTCTTCTAATTTTTTGAATTTTTTTGCTATTTGTTTGGAATTTTCTATTACGAAATAGGTAGGAACGAAACGAAATGATAATTTGTATTTTCTCTCTTGCTCGGCCTTTTCCAACCAATTTTTGCTTGAAAAGAACCCACAACTGTTTTTTTTCCAATTTTTTGAATTTTTTTTGCGATTTTTTATGAATTTTCTATTACGCGTCGGATTGGAACCAAACGGAATGAGAATTTTTATTTTCCCTGTTTCTCGATCTATTCCAACTTATTATGGCTTGAAATGAAGCCACAATGGTATTTTTAAATTTTTTGAATTTTTTTGCTATTTTTTTGGAATTTTCTATTACGTGTCGTGCAGGAACGGAACAGAACAATAATTTTTATTTTCTCTCTTTCTTGGCATTTCTCAGCCTCTTTTTGCTTTAAATGAAGCCAAAACGGTATTGTTCTAATTTTTTGAATTTTTTTGCTATTTGTTTGGAATTTTCTATTACGCAATAGGTAAGAACGAAATGAAACGATAATTTGTATTTTCTCTCTTGCTCGGCCTTTTCCAACCAATTTTTGCTTGAAAAGAAGCCATAACTGTATTTTTTTAATTTTTTGAAAATTTTTGCAATTTTTTATGAATTTTCTATTACGCGTCGGGTTGGAACGAAACGGAATGATAATTTTTATTTTTCCTGTTTTTCAGTCTACTCCGACTTAGTATGGCTTGAAATAAAGCCACAATAGTATTTTTAAATTTTCTGAATTTTTTTGCTATTTTTTTGGAATTTTCTATTACATGTCGTGTAGGAACGGAACAGACCAATAATTTTATTTTCTCTCATTTTGGGCATTTCTCAACCTATTTTTGCTTCAAATGAAGCCAAAATGGTATTCTACAATTTTTTTGAATTTTTTTGCTATTTGTTCGGAATTTTCCATTACGCATTTGGTAGGAACGAAACGAAACGAAACGATAATTTATATTTTCTCTCTTTCTCGGCCTTTTCCAACCAATTTTTTCTTGAAGAGAACCCACAACTGTTTTTTTCCAATTTTTTGAATTTTTTTTGCTATTTTGTACGAATTTTCTGTTACGCGTCGGATTGGAACCAAACGGAATGATAATTTTTATTTTCCCTGTTTCTCGATCTATTCCAACTTATTATGGCTTGAAATGAAGCCACAACGGTATTTTTGAATTTTTTTGCTATTTTTTTGAAATTTTCTATTACGTGTCGTGCAGGAACGGAACAGAACAATAATTTTTATTTTCTCTCTTTCTTGGCATTTCTCAGCCTCTTTTTGCTTTAAATGAAGCCAAAATGGTATTCTTCTAATTTTTTGAATTTTTTTGCTCTTTGTTTGGAATTTTCTATTACGCAATAGGTAAGAACGAAATGAAACGATAATTTGTATTTTCTCTCTTGCTCGGCCTTTTCCAACCAATTTTTGCTTGAAAAGAAGCCATAACTGTATTTTTTTAATTTTTTGAATTTTTTTGCAATTTTTTATGAATTTTCTATTACGCGTCGGGTTGGAACGAAACGGAATGATAATTTTTATTTTTCCTGTTTTTCAGTCTACTCCGACTTAGTATGGCTTGAAATAAAGCCACAATAGTATTTTTAAATTTTCTGAATTTTTTTGCTATTTTTTTGGAATTTTCTATTACATGTCGTGTAGGAACGGAACAGACCAATAATTTTTATTTTCTCTCATTTTGGGCATTTCTCAACCTATTTTTGCTTCAAATGAAGCCAAAATGGTATTCTACAATTTTTTTGAATTTTTTTGCTATTTGTTCGGAATTTTCCATTACGCATTTGGTAGGAACGAAACGAAACGAAACGATAATTTATATTTTCTCTCTTTCTCGGCCTTTTCCAACCAATTTTTTCTTGAAGAGAACCCACAACTGTTTTTTTTCCAATTTTTTGAATTTTTTTTGCTATTTTGTACGAATTTTCTGTTACGCGTCGGATTGGAACCAAACGGAATGATAATTTTTATTTTCCCTGTTTCTCGATCTATTCCAACTTATTATGGCTTGAAATGAAGCCACAACGGTATTTTTTGAATTTTTTTGCTATTTTTTTGAAATTTTCTATTACGTGTCGTGCAGGAACGGAACAGAACAATAATTTTTATTTTCTCTCTTTCTTGGCATTTCTCAGCCTCTTTTTGCTTTAAATGAAGCCAAAATGGTATTCTTCTAATTTTTTGAATTTTTTTTGCTCTTTGTTTGGAATTTTCTATTACGCAATAGGTAAGAACGAAATGAAACGATAATTTGTATTTTCTCTCTTGCTCGGCCTTTTCCAACCAATTTTTGCTTGAAAAGAAGCCATAACTGTATTTTTTTAATTTTTTGAATTTTTTTGCAATTTTCTATTACGCGTCGGGTTGGAACGAAACGGAATAATAATTTTTATTTTTCCTGTTTTTCAGTCTATTCCGACTTAGTATGGCTTGAAATAAAGCCACAATAATATTTTTAAATTTTCTGAATTTTTTTGCTATTTTTTTGGAATTTTCTATTACATGTCGTGTAGGAACGGAACAGACCAATAATTTTTATTTTCCCTCTTTCTGGGCATTTCTCAACCTATTTTTGCTTCAAATGAAGCCAAAATGGTATTCTACAATTTTTTTGAATTTTTTTGCTATTTGTTCGCAATTTTCTATTACGCATTTGGTAGGAACGAAACGAAACCAAACGATAATTTATATTTTCTCTCTTTCTCGGCCTTTGCCAACCAATTTTTGCTTGAAAGGAAGCCATAACTGTATTTTTTTAAAATTTTTTGAATTTTTTTGGAATTTTTTACGAATTATCTATTACGCAACGGGTTGGAACGAAACGGAATGATAATTTTTATTTTCTCTGTTTCTCGGTCTATTCCAACCTATTATGGCTGGAAATGAAGCCAAAATGGTATTTTTAAATTTTCGGAATTTTTTTTCTATTTTTTTGGAGTATTTTATTACGTGACGTGTAGGAACGGAACGGAACGATAATTTTTATTTTCTTTCTTTCTCAGCGTTTTCCCCCTTATTTTGGCTTGAAACGAAGTCATTGTAGTATTTTATAGTTTTTTGAATTTTTTTGCTATTTTCTATTACGGTTCGTGTAGGAACGGAACAGAACAATAATTTTTATTTTCTCTCTCTCTTGGCATTTCACAGCCTATTTTTGCTTTAAATGAAGCCAAAATGGTATTATTCTAATTTTTTGAATTTTTTTCCTATTTGTTTGGAATTTAATATTACGAAATAGGTAGGAACGAAACGGAACGATAATTTGTATTTTCTCTCTTGCTCGGCCTTTTCCAACCAATTTTTGCCTGAAAAGAACCCACAACTGTTTTTTTCCAATTTTTTAAATTTTTTTTGCGATTTTTTATGAATTTTCTATTACGCGTCGGAATGGAACCAAACGGAATGATAATTTTTATTTTCCCTGTTTCGCGATCTATTCCAACTTATTATGGCTTGAAATGAAGCCACAATGGTATTTTTAAATTTTTTGAATTTTTTTGCTATTTTTTTGAAATTTTCTATTACGTGTCGTGCAGGAACGGAACAGAACAATAATTTTTATTTTCTCTCTTTCTTGGCATTTCTCAGCCTCTTTTTGCTTTAAATGAAGCCAAAATGGTATTGTTCTAATTTTTTGAATTTTTTTGCTATTTGTTTGGAATTTTCTATTACGCAATAGGTAAGAACGAAATGAAACGATAATTTGTATTTTCTCTCTTGCTCGGCCTTTTCCAACCAATTTTTGCTTGAAAAGAAGCCATAACTGTATTTTTTTAATTTTTTTAATTTTTTTGCAATTTTTTATGAATTTTCTATTACGCGTCGGGTTGGAACGAAACGGAATGATAATTTTTATTTTTCCTGTTTTTCAGTCTATTCCGACTTAGTATGGCTTGAAATAAAGCCACAATAGTATTTTTAAATTTTCTGAATTTTTTTGCTATTTTTTTAGAATTTTCTATTACATGTCGTGTAGGAACGGAACAGACCAATAATTTTTATTTTCTCTCATTCTGGGCATTTCTCAACCTATTTTTGCTTCAAATGAAGCCAAAATGGTATTATTCTAATTTTTTGAATTTTTTTCCTATTTGTTTGGAATTTTCTATTACGAAATAAGTAGGAACGAAACGAAACGATAATTTCTATTTTCTCTCTTGCTCGGCCTTTTCCAACCAATTTTTGCTTGAAAAGAACCCAGAACTGTTTTTTTCCAATTTTTCGAATTTTTTTTGCGATTTTTTATGAATTTTCTATTACGCGTCGGGTTGGAACGAAACGGAATGATAATTTTTATTTTTCCTGTTTTTCAGTCTATTCCGACTTAGTATGGCTTGAAATAAAGTCACAATAGTATTTTTAAATTTTCTGAATTTTTTTGCTATTTTTTTGGAATTTTCTATTACATGTCGTGTTGGAACGGAACAGATCAATAATTTTTATTTTCTCTCATTCTGGGCATTTCTCAACCTATTTTTGCTTCAAATGAAGCCAAAATGGTATTATTCTAATTTTTTGATTTTTTTTCCTATTTGTTTGGAATTTAATATTACGAAATAGGTAGGAACGAAACGGAACGATAATTTGTATTTTCTCTCTTGCTCGGCCTTTTCCAACCAATTTTTGCCTGAAAAGAACCCACAACTGTTTTTTTCCAATTTTTTAAATTTTTTTTGCGATTTTTTATGAATTTTCTATTACGCGTCGGAATGGAACCAAACGGAATGATAATTTTTATTTTCCCTGTTTCTCGATCTATTTCAACTTATTATGGCTTGAAATGAAGCCAAAATGGTATTTTTTGAATTTTTTTGCTATTTTTTTGGAATTTTCTATTACGTGTCGTGCAGGAACGGAACAGAACAATAATTTTTATTTTCTCTCTTTCTTGGCATTTCTCAGCCTCTTTTTGCTTTAAATGAAGCCAAAATGGTATTCTTCTAATTTTTTGAATTTTTTTGCTATTTGTTTGGAATTTTCTATTACGCAATAGGTAAGAACGAAATGAAACGATAATTTGTATTTTCTCTCTTGCTCGGCCTTTTCCAACCAATTTTTGCTTGAAAAGAAGCCATAACTGTATTTTTTTAATTTTTTGAATTTTTTTGCAATTTTTTATGAATTTTCTATTACGCGTCGGGTTGGAACGAAACGGAATGATAATTTTTATTTTTCCTGTTTTTCAGTCTATTCCGACTTAGTATGGCTTGAAATAAAGTCACAATAGTATTTTTAAATTTTCTGAATTTTTTTGCTATTTTTTTGGAATTTTCTATTACATGTCGTGTTGGAACGGAACAGATCAATAATTTTTATTTTCTCTCATTCTGGGCATTTCTCAACCTATTTTTTGCGTCAAATGAAGCCAAAATGGTATTCTACAATTTTTTTGAATTTTTTTGCTATTTGTTCGCAATTTTCTATTACGCATTTGGTAGGAACGAAACGAAACGAAACGATAGTTTATATTTTCTCTCTTTCTCGGCCTTTTCCAAGCAATTTTTGCTTGAAAAGAAGCCATAACTGTATTTTTTTAATTTTTTGAATTTTTTTGCAATTTTTTATGAATTTTCTATTACGCATCGGGTTGGAACGAAACGGAATGATAGTTTTTATTTTTCCTGTTTTTCAGTCTATTTCGACTTAGCATGGCTTGAAATAAAGTCACAATAGTATTTTTAAATTTTCTGAATTTTTTTGCTATATTTTTGAAATTTTCTATTACGTGTCGTGCAGGAACGGAACAGACCAATAATTTTTATTTTCTCTCATTCTGGGCATTTCTCAACCTATTTTTGCTTCAAATGAAGCCAAAATGGTATTATTCTAATTTTTTGAATTTTTTTCCTATTTGTTTGGAATTTTCTATTACGAAATAAGTAGGAACGAAACGAAACGATAATTTCTATTTTCTCTCTTGCTCGGCCTTTTCCAACCAATTTTTGCTTGAAAAGAACCCAGAACTGTTTTTTTCCAATTTTTCGAATTTTTTTTTGCGATTTTTTATGAATTTTCTATTACGCGTCGGATTGGAACCAAACGGAATGATAATTTTTATTTTCCCTGTTTCTCGATCTATTTCAACTTATTATGGCTTGAAATGAAGCCAAAATGGTATTTTTTGAATTTTTTTGCTATTTTTTTGGAATTTTCTATTACGTGTCGTGCAGGAACGGAACAGATCAATAATTTTTATTTTCTCTCATTCTGGGCATTTCTCAGCCTATTTTTTGCGTCAAATGAAGCCAAAATGGTATTCTACAATTTTTTTGAATTTTTTTGCTATTTGTTTGGAATTTTCTATTACGCAATAGGTAAGAACGAAATGAAACGATAATTTGTATTTTCTCTCTTGCTCGGCCTTTTCCAACCAATTTTTGCTTGAAAAGAAGCCATAACTGTATTTTTTTAATTTTTTGAATTTTTTTGCAATTTTTTATGAATTTTCTATTACGCGTCGGGTTGGAACGAAACGGAATGA
This sequence comes from Quercus rubra, assembly GCA_035136125.1. Classification (NCBI taxonomy): domain Eukaryota; kingdom Viridiplantae; phylum Streptophyta; class Magnoliopsida; order Fagales; family Fagaceae; genus Quercus; species Quercus rubra. Next base: position 7,275 of record JAXUIC010000701.1, read on the forward strand.
TAATTTTTATTTTTCCTGTTTTTCAGTCTATTCCGACTTAGTATGGCTTGAAATAAAGTCACAATAGTATTTTTAAATTTTCTGAATTTTTTTGCTATTTTTTTGGAATTTTCTATTACATGTCGTGTTGGAACGGAACAGATCAATAATTTTTATTTTCTCTCATTCTGGGCATTTCTCAACCTATTTTTTGCGTCAAATGAAGCCAAAATGGTATTCTACAATTTTTTTGAATTTTTTTGCTATTTGTTCGCAATTTTCTATTACGCATTTGGTAGGAACGAAACGAAACGAAACGATAATTTATATTTTCTCTCTTTCTCGGCCTTTTCCAAGCAATTTTTGCTTGAAAAGAAGCCATAACTGTATTTTTTTAATTTTTTGAATTTTTTTGCAATTTTTTATGAATTTTCTATTACGCATCGGGTTGGAACGAAACGGAATGATAGTTTTTATTTTTCCTGTTTTTCAGTCTATTTCGACTTAGCATGGCTTGAAATAAAGTCACAATAGTATTTTTAAATTTTCTGAATTTTTTTGCTATATTTTTGAAATTTTCTATTACGTGTCGTGCAGGAACGGAACAGACCAATAATTTTTATTTTCTCTCATTCTGGGCATTTCTCAACCTATTTTTGCTTCAAATGAAGCCAAAATGGTATTATTCTAATTTTTTGAATTTTTTTCCTATTTGTTTGGAATTTTCTATTACGAAATAAGTAGGAACGAAACGAAACGATAATTTCTATTTTCTCTCTTGCTCGGCCTTTTCCAACCAATTTTTGCTTGAAAAGAACCCAGAACTGTTTTTTTCCAATTTTTCGAATTTTTTTTGCGATTTTTTATGAATTTTCTATTACGCGTCGGATTGGAACCAAACGGAATGATAATTTTTATTTTCCCTGTTTCTCGATCTATTTCAACTTATTATGGCTTGAAATGAAGCCAAAATGGTATTTTTTGAATTTTTTTGCTATTTTTTTGGAATTTTCTATTACGTGTCGTGCAGGAACGGAACAGATCAATAATTTTTATTTTCTCTCATTCTGGGCATTTCTCAGCCTATTTTTTGCGTCAAATGAAGCCAAAATGGTATTCTACAATTTTTTTGAATTTTTTTGCTATTTGTTTGGAATTTTCTATTACGCAATAGGTAAGAACGAAATGAAACGATAATTTGTATTTTCTCTCTTGCTCGGCCTTTTCCAACCAATTTTTGCTTGAAAAGAAGCCATAACTGTATTTTTTTAATTTTTTGAATTTTTTTGCAATTTTTTATGAATTTTCTATTACGCGTCGGGTTGGAACGAAACGGAATGATAATTTTTATTTTTCCTGTTTTTCAGTCTATTCCGACTTAGTATGGCTTGAAATAAAGTCACAATAGTATTTTTAAATTTTCTGAATTTTTTTGGAATTTTCTATTACATGTCGTGTTGGAACGGAACAGATCAATAATTTTTATTTTCTCTCATTCTGGGCATTTCTCAACCTATTTTTTGCGTCAAATGAAGCCAAAATGGTATTCTACAATTTTTTTGAATTTTTTTGCTATTTGTTCGCAATTTTCTATTACGCATTTGGTAGGAACGAAACGAAACGAAACGATAATTTATATTTTCTCTCTTTGTCGGCCTTTTCCAAGCAATTTTTGCTTGAAAAGAAGCCATAACTGTATTTTTTTAATTTTTTGAATTTTTTTGCAATTTTTTATGAATTTTCTATTACGCATCGGGTTGGAATGAAACGGAATGATAGTTTTTATTTTTCCTGTTTTTCAGTCTATTCCGACTTAGTACGGCTTGAAATAAAGCCACAATAGTATTTTTAAATTTTCTGAATTTTTTTGCTATTTTTTTGGAATTTTCTATTACATGTCGTGTAGGAACGGAACAGACCAATAATTTTTATTTTCTCTCTTTCTGGGCATTTCTCAACCTATTTCTGCTTCAAATGAAGCCAAAATGGTATTCTACAATTTTTTTTAATTTTTTTGCTATTTGTTCGGAATTTTCTATTACGCATTTGGTAGGAACGAAACGAAACGAAACGATAATTTATATTTTCTCTCTTTTTCGGCCTTTTCCAACCAATTTTTGCTTGAAAAGAAGCCATAACTGTATGTTTTTAGAATTTTTTGAATTTTTTTGGAATTTTTTACGAATTATCTATTACGCATCGGGTTGGAACGAAACGGAATGATAATTTTTATTTTCTCTGTTTCTCGGTCTATTCCAACCTATTATGGCTGGAAATGAAGCCAATATGGTATTTTTAAATTTTCGGAATTTTTTTTCTATTTTTTTGGAGTTTTTTATTACGTGACGTATAGGAACGGAACGGAACGATAATTTTTATTTTCTTTCTTTCTCAGCGTTTTCCCCCTTATTTTGGTTTGAAATGAAGTCATTGTAGTATTTTATAATTTTTTGAATTTTTTTGCTATTTTCTATTACGGTGCGTGTAGGAACGGAACAGAACAATAATTTTTATTTTCTCTCTTTCTTGGCATTTCATAGCCTATTTTTGCTTTAAATGAAGCCAAAATCATATTCTTCTAATTTTTTGAATTTTTTTGCTATTTGTTTGGAATTTTCTATTATGAAATAGGTAGGAATGAAACGAAACAATAATTTGTATTTTCTCTCCTGCTCGGCCTTTTCCAACCAATTTTTGCATGAAAAGAACCCACAACTGTTTTTTTCCAATTTTTTGAATTTTTTTTGCGATTTTTTATGAATTTTCTATTACGCGTCGGATTGGAACCAAACGGAATGATAATTTTTATTTTCCCTGTTTCTCGATCTATTCCAACTTATTATGGCTTGAAATGAAGCCACAATGGTATTTTTAAATTTTTTGAATTTTTTTGCTATTTTTTTGGAATTTTCTATTACGTGTCGTGCAGGAACGGAACAGAACTACAATTTTTATTTTCTCTCTTTCTTGGCATTTCTCAGCCACTTTTTGCTTTAAATGAAGCCAAAATGGTATTCTTCTAAATTTTTGAATTTTTTTGCTATTTGTTTGGAATTTTCTATTACGCAATAGGTAAGAACGAAATGAAACGATAATTTGTATTTTCTCTCTTGCTCGGCCTTTTCCAACCAATTTTTGCTTGAAAAGAAGCCATAACTGTATTTTTTAATTTTTTGAATTTTTTTGCAATTTTTATGAATTTTCTATTACGCGTCGGGTTGGAACGAAACGGAATGATAATTTTTATTTTTCCGCTTTTTCAGTCTTTTCCGACTTTGTATGGCCTGAAGTAAAGCCACAATAGTATTTTTAAATTTTCTGAATTTTTTTGCTATTTTTTTGGAATTTTCTATTACAGGTCGTGTAGGAACGGAACAGACCAGTAATTTTTATTTTCTCTCTTTTTGGGCATTTCTCAACCTATTTTTGCTTCAAATGAAGCCAAAATGGTATTCTACAATTTTTTTGAGTTTTTTTTCTATTTGTTCGGAATTTTCTATTACGCATTTGGTAGGAACGAAACGAAACGAAACGATAATTTATATTTTCTCTCTTTCTCGGCCTTTTCCACCCAATTTTTGCTTGAAAAGAAGCCACAACTGTATTTTTTTAAGATTTTTGTAATTTTTTTGCTATTTTTTTGGAATTTTCTATTACGTGTCGTGCAGGAACGGAACAGAACAATAATTTTTATTTTCTGTATTTCTTGGCATTTCTCAGCCTCTTTTTGCTTTAAATGAAGCCAAAATGGTATTCTTCTAATTTTTTGAATTTTTTTACTATTTGTTTGGAATTTTCTATTACGCAATAGGTAAGAACGAAATGAAACGATAATTTGTATTTTCTCTCTTGCTCAGCCTTTTCCAACCAATTTTTGCTTGAAAAGAAGCCATAACTGTATTTTTTTAATTTTTTGAATTTTTTTGCAATTTTTTATGAATATTCTATTACGCGTCGGGTTGGAACGAAATAGGACGATAGTTTTTATTTTCTCCATTTATCAGCGTTTCCCTCCTTATTTTGGCTTGAAATGAAGCCATAATAGTATTTTATAATTTTTTGAATTTTTTTGTTATTCGTTTGGAATTTTCTATTACGCATTGGGTAGGAATTAAACGAAACGATAATTTGTATTTTTGTCTCTTTCTCGGCCATTTTCAACCAGTTTTTACTTGAAAAGAAGCCATAACTGTATTTTTTAATTTTTTTAATTTTTTTGCAATTTTTTATGAATTTTCTATTACGCGTCGGGTTGGAACGAAACGGAATGATAATTTTTATTTTTCCTGTTTTTCAGTCTATTCCGACTTAGTATGGCTTGAAATAAAGCCACAATAGTATTTTTAAATTTTCTGAATTTTTTTGCTATTTTTCTGGAATTTTCTATTACATGTCGTGTAGGAACGGAACAGACCAATAATTTTTATTTTCTCTCTTTCTGGGCATTTCTCAACCTATTTTTGCTTCAAATGAAGCCCAAATGGAATTCTACAATTTTATTGAATTTTTTTGCTATTTGTTCGGAATTTTCTATTACGCATTTGGTAGGAACGAAACGAAACGATAATTTATATTTTCTCTCTTTCTCGGCCTTTTCCAACCAATTTTTGCTTGAAAAGAAGCCATAACTGTATGTTTTTAAAATTTTTTGAATTTTTTTGGAATTTTTTACGAATTATCTATTACGCATCGGGTTGGAACGAAACAGAATGATAATTTTTATTTTCTCTGTTTCTCGGTCTATTCCAACCTATTATGGCTGGAAATGAAGCCAATATGGTATTTTTAAATTTTCGGAATTTTTTTTCTATTTTTTTGGAGTTTTTTATTACGTGACGTGTAGGAACGGAACGGAACGATAATTTTTATTTTCTTTCTTTCTTAGCGTTTTCCCCCTTATTTTGGCTTGAAACGAAGTCATTGTAGTATTTTATAATTTTTTGAATTTTTTTGCTATTTTCTATTACGGTTCGTGTAGTAACGGAACAGAACAATAATTTTTATTTTCTCTCTTTCTTGGCATTTCACAGCCTATTTTTGCTTTAAATGAAGCCAAAATCGTATTCTTCTAATTTTTTGAATTTTTTTGCTATTTGTTTGGAATTTTCTATTACGAAATAGGTAGGAACGAAACGAAACGATAATTTGTATTTTCTCTCCAGCTCGGCCTTTTCCATCCAATTTTTGCTTGAAAAGAACCCACAACTGTTTTTTTCCAATTTTTTGAATTTTTTTTGCGATTTTTTATGAATTTTCTATTACGCGTCGGATTGGAACCAAACGGAATGATAATTTTTATTTTCCCTGTTTCTCGATCTATTCCAACTTATTATGGCTTGAAATGAAGCCACAATGGTATTTTTAAATTTTTTGAATTTTTTGCTATTTTTTTGGAATTTTCTATTACGTGTCGTGCAGGAACGGAACAGAACAATAATTTTTATTTCCTCTCTTTCTTGGCATTTCTCAGCCTCTTTTTGCTTTAAATGAAGCCAAAATGGTATTCTTCTAATTTTTTGAATTTTTTTGCTATTTGTTTGGAATTTTCTATTACGCAATAGGTAAGAACGAAATGAAACGATAATTTGTATTTTCTCTCTTGCTCGGCCTTTTCCAACCAATTTTTGCTTGAAAAGAAGCTTTAACTGTATTTTTTTAATTTTTTGAATTTTTTTGCAATTTTTTATGAATTTTCTATTACGCGTCGGGTTGGAACGAAACGGAATGATAATTTTTATTTTTCCTGTTTTTCAGTCTATTCCGACTTAGTACGGCTTGAAATAAAGCCACAATAGTATTTTTAAATTTTCTGAATTTTTTTGCTATTTTTTTGGAATTTTCTATTACATGTCGTGTAGGAACGGAACAGACCAATAATTTTTATTTTCTCTCTTTCTGGGCATTTCTCAACCTATTTCTGCTTCAAATGAAGCCAAAATGGTATTCTACAATTTTTTTTAATTTTTTTGCTATTTGTTCGGAATTTTCTATTACGCATTTGGTAGGAACGAAACGAAACGAAACGATAATTTATATTTTCTCTCTTTTTCGGCCTTTTCCAACCAATTTTTGCTTGAAAAGAAGCCATAACTGTATGTTTTTAAAATTTTTTGAATTTTTTTGGAATTTTTTACGAATTATCTATTACGCATCGGGTTGGAACGAAACGGAATGATAATTTTTATTTTCTCTGTTTCTCGGTCTATTCCAACCTATTATGGCTGGAAATGAAGCCAATATGGTATTTTTAAATTTTCGGAATTTTTTTTCTATTTTTTGGAGTTTTTTATTACGTGACGTGTAGGAACGGAACGGAACGATAATTTTTATTTTCTTTCTTTCTCAGCGTTTTCCCCCTTATTTTGGTTTGAAATGAAGTCATTGTAGTATTTTATAATTTTTTGAATTTTTTTGCTATTTTCTATTACGGTGCGTGTAGGAACGGAACAGAACAATAATTTTTATTTTCTCTCTTTCTTGGCATTTCATAGCCTATTTTTGCTTTAAATGAAGCCAAAATCATATTCTTCTAATTTTTTGAATTTTTTTGCTATTTGTTTGGAATTTTCTATTATGAAATAGGTAGGAACGAAACGAAACAATAATTTGTATTTTCTCTCCTGCTCGGCCTTTTCCAACCAATTTTTGCATGAAAAGAACCCACAACTGTTTTTTTCCAATTTTTTGAATTTTTTTTGCGATTTTTTATGAATTTTCTATTACGCGTCGGATTGGAACCAAACGGAATGATAATTTTTATTTTCCCTGTTTCTCGATCTATTCCAACTTATTATGGCTTGAAATGTAGCCACAATGGTATTTTTAAATTTTTTGAATTTTTTTGCTATTTTTTTGGAATTTTCTATTACGTGTCGTGCAGGAACGGAACAGAACTACAATTTTTATTTTCTCTCTTTCTTGGCATTTCTCAGCCACTTTTTGCTTTAAATGAAGCCAAAATGGTATTCTTCTAAATTTTTGAATTTTTTTGCTATTTGTTTGGAATTTTCTATTACGCAATAGGTAAGAACGAAATGAAACGATAATTTGTATTTTCTCTCTTGCTCGGCCTTTTCCAACCAATTTTTGCTTGAAAAGAAGCCATAACTGTATTTTTTGAATTTTTTGAATTTTTTTGCAATTTTTTATGAATTTTCTATTACGCGTCGGGTTGGAACGAAACGGAATGATAATTTTTATTTTTCCACTTTTTCAGTCTTTTCCGACTTTGTATGGCCTGAAGTAAAGCCACAATAGTATTTTTAAATTTTCTGAATTTTTTTGCTATTTTTTTGGAATTTTCTATTACAGGTCGTGTAGGAACGGAACAGACCAGTAATTTTTATTTTCTCTCTTTTTGGGCATTTCTCAACCTATTTTTGCTTCAAATGAAGCCAAAATGGTATTCTACAATTTTTTTGAGTTTTTTTTCTATTTGTTCGGAATTTTCTATTACGCATTTGGTAGGAACGAAACGAAACGAAACGATAATTTATATTTTCTCTCTTTCTCGGCCTTTTCCACCCAATTTTTGCTTGAAAAGAAGCCACAACTGTATTTTTTTAAGATTTTTTGAATTTTTTTGCTATTTTTTTGGAATTCTCTATTACGTGTCGTGCAGGAACGGAACAGAACAATAATTTTTATTTTCTGTATTTCTTGGCATTTCTCAGCCTCTTTTTGCTTTAAATGAAGCCAAAATGGTATTCTTCTAATTTTTTGAATTTTTTTGCTATTTGTTTGGAATTTTCTATTACGCAATAGGTAAGAACGAAATGAAACGATAATTTGTATTTTCTCTCTTGCTCAGCCTTTTCCAACCAATTTTTGCTTGAAAAGAAGCCATAACTGTATTTTTTTAATTTTTTGAATTTTTTTGCAATTTTTTATGAATATTCTATTACGCGTCGGGTTGGAACGAAATAGGACGATAGTTTTTATTTTCTCCATTTATCAGCGTTTCCCTCCTTATTTTGGCTTGAAATGAAGCCATAATAGTATTTTATAATTTTTTGAATTTTTTTGTTATTCGTTTGGAATTTTCTATTACGCATTGGGTAGGAATTAAACGAAACGATAATTTGTATTTTTGTCTCTTTCTCGGCCATTTTCAACCAGTTTTTACTTGAAAAGATGCCATAACTGTTTTTTTCTAATTTTTTTGAATTTTTTTGCAATTTCTTATGAATTTTCTATTTATCGTCGGGTTGGAACCAAACGAAATGATAATTTTTATTTTCCCTGTTTCTCGGTCTATTCCAACCTATTATGGCTGGAAATGAAGCCACAACGATATTTTTAAATTTTCTGAATTTTTTTCCTATTTTCTTGGAATTTTCGATTATGCGTCGGGTAGGAATGAAACGGAACGATAATTGTTGTTCTTTCTTTCTCGTCCTTTTCATACCTATTTTGGCTTTAAATGAAGACAAAATGGAATTTTTTTAATTTTTTAAAATTTTTTCCTATTTTTTTGGAATTTTCTATTACGCGTTAGGTTGGAATGGAACAGAACGATAGTTTTTATTTTCTCCATTTCTCGGCGTTTCCCCCCTTATTTTGGCTTTAAATGTAGCCATAATAGTATTTTATAATTTTTTGAATTTTTTAATTATTTCTTTGGAATTTTCTATTACGCGTCGGGTAGGAACAAAACGGAACGATAATTTTTGTTTTCCGTCTTTCTCGGCCTTTTCAACCTAGTTTAGCTTTAAATGAAGCCAACACGGTATTTTTTGAGATTTTTTCCTATTTTTTTGGAATTTTCTATTACGCTTCGGGTAGGAACGAAACGGAACGATAATTTTTGTTTTCCGTCTTTGTCAGCCTTTCTCAACCTATTTTGGCTTTAAATTAAGCCACAGTGGTATTTTTTTAATTTTTTCCTATTTTTTTGGATTTTTCTATTACGTGTCAGGTTGGAACGGAATAGGACGATAGTTTTTATTTTCTCCATTTATCAGCGTTTCCCCACTTATTTTCGCATGAAATGAAGCCATAATAGTATTTTATAATTTTTTGAATTTTTTTGTTATTTGTTTGGAATTTTCTATTACGCATTGGGTAGGAACGAAACGAAACGAAACGATAATTTGTATTTTTGTCTCTTTCTCGGCCATTTCCAACCAATTTTAGCTTGAAAAGATGCCACAACTATTTTTTTCTAATTTTTTGAATTTTTTTTGCAATTTTTTATGAATTTTCTATTACACGTCGGGTTGGAATCAAACGGAATGATAATTTTTATTTTCCCTGTTTCTCGGTCTATTCCAACCTATTATGTCTTGAAATGAGCCACGATGATATTTTTAAATTTTCCGAATTTTGTTTCTTTTTTTTGGAATTTTCTTTTATGCGTCGGGTAATAACGAAACGGAACAATAATTTTTGTTTTCTGTCTTTCTCGGCCATTTCCAACTTATTTTGGCTTTAAATGAAGACAAAACGGAATTTTTTTAATTTTTTCCTATTTTTTTGGAATTTTCTATTACGCGTCAGGTTGGAACGGAATAGGACGATAGTTTTTATTTTCTCCATTTATCAGCGTTTCCCCTCTTATTTTGGCATGAAATGAAGCCATAATAGTGTTTTATAATTTTTTGAATTTTTTTGTTATTTGTTTGGAATTTTCTATTACGCATTGGGTAGGAACTAAACGAAACGATAATTTGTATTTTTGTCTATTTCTCGGCCATTTTCAACCAGTTTTTGCTTGAAAAGAAGCCATAACTTTTTTTTTCTAATTTTTTGAATTTTTTTGCAATTTTTTATGAATTTTCTATTACGCGTCGGGTAATAACGAAACGGAACGATAATTTTTGTTTTCTGTCTTTCTCGGCCATTTCCAACCTATTTTGGCTTTAAATGAAGAGAAAACGAAATTTTTTTAATTTTTTCCTATTTTTTTTGAATTTTCTATTATGCGTCAGGTTGGAACGGAACGGAACGATATTTTTTATTTTCTCCATTTCTCGGCGTTTCCCCCGTTATTTTGGCTTTAAATGAAGCCATAATAGTATTTTATAATTTTTTGAATTTTTTTGCTATTTTTTTGGAATTTTTAATTACGCGTAGGGTAAGAACGAAACGGAACGATAATTTTTGTTTTCCGTCTTTCTCGGCCTTTTTCAACCTATTTTGGCTTTAAATGAAGCAAAAAAATGGTATTTTTTAAAAATTTTTCCTATTTCTTTGGAATTTTCTATTACGCGTCGGGTAGGAACAAAACGGAACGATAATTTTTGTTTTCCGTCTTTCTCGGCCTTTTTCAACCTAGTTTGGCTTCAAATGAAGCCAAAACGGTATTTTTTAAGATTTTTTCCTTTTTTTTTGGAATTTTCTGTTACGCTTCGGGTAGGAACGAAACGGAACGATAATTTTTGTTTTCTGTCTTTCTCGGCCATTTCCAACCTATTCTGGCTTTAAATGAAGACAAAACGGAATTTTTTTAATTTCTTCCTATTTTTTTGGAATTTTCTATTACGCGTCAGGTTGGAACGGAATAGGACGATAGTTTTTATTTTCTCCATTTATCAGCTTTTCCCTCCTTATTTTGGCTTGAAATAAAGCCATAATAGTATTTTATATTTTTTTGAATTTTTTTGTTATTTGTTTGGAATTTTCTATTACGCATTGGGTAGGAACTAAACGAAACGATAATTTGTATTTTTGTCTCTTTCTCGGCCATTTTCAACCAGTTTTTGCTTGAAAAGAAGCCATAACTTTTTTTTTCTAATTTTTTGAATTTTTTTGCAATTTTTTATGAATTTTCTATTACGCGTCGGGTTGGAATCAAACAGAATGATAATTTTATTTTCCCTGTTTCTCAGTCTATTCCAACCTATTATGTCTTGAAATGAGCCACAATGATATTTTTAAATTTTTCGAATTTTTTTTCTATTTTTTTGGAATTTTCTTTAATGCGTCGGGTAATAACGAAACGGAACGATAATTTTTGTTTTCTGTCTTTCTCGGCCATTTCCAACCTATTTTGGCTTTAAATGAAGAGAAAACGAAATTTTTTTAATTTTTTCCTATTTTTTTTGAATTTTCTTTTATGCGTCAGGTTGGAACGGAACGGAACGATATTTTTTATTTTCTCCATTTCTCGGCGTTTCCCCCCTTATTTTGGCTTTAAATGAAGCCATAATAGTATTTTATAATTTTTTGAATTTTTTTGCTATTTTTATGGAATTTTTAATTACGCGTCGGGTAGGAACGAAACGGAACGATAATTTTTGTTTCCGTCTTTCTCGTCCTTTTTCAACCTATTTTGGCTTTAAATGAAGCAAAAAAATGGTATTTTTTAAAATTTTTTCCTATTTCTTTGGAATTTTCTATTACGCGTCGGGTAGGAACAAAACGGAACGATAATTTTTGTTTTCCGTCTTTCTCGGCCTTGTTCAACCTAGTTTGGCTTCAAATGAAGCCAAAACGGTATTTTTTAAGATTTTTTCTTTTTTTTTTGGAATTTTCTATTACGCTTCGGGTAGGAACGAAACGGAACGATAATTTTTGTTTTCCGTCTTTCTCAGCCTTTCTCAACTTATTTTGGCTTTAAATTAAGCCACAACGGTATTTTTTAAATTTTTTCCTATTTTTTTGGAATTTTCTATTACGTGTCAGGTTGGAACGGAATAGGACGATAGTTTTTATTTTCTCCATTTATCCGCGTTTCCCCTC
>JAXUIC010000702.1:0-18916 GCA_035136125.1 Quercus rubra
ATCACACACTTCACTGGCTTCTTTCTCTTCGATGGTGATATGTTTTAAGCATTTCTTGATGGGTCTCAATTCATTTAATGGGCATGATAGATCTTCCTTACATTGAACACTTTCCTTCCAAACTTAAGTTTTAGTCAGGTCCCCGGCTATCTTTTGTTTAACTGGTGTGGATATTAGAATATTAGGATATTTGCATAAATAAGTAGATCATTGTTTTTGTAGATTCACTATTAATGTTTTGTAATATCATTGGCTATTGTGGTTTTAGGGTTATCAACAGCCTATCCCGTATATTGGTTTACTTTGTAATATACAGTTCCGAATAGCAAATATGTAGACACAGGCCATCAAAAATTAACTTTGTTAATTCTCCTTCTACTTTTCTTCTTCTATGTATTTTTTATTTTCTTATTTAAGGATAACCATTACTAAAAGGGTGAGTTAGAATCTCAATTCATCATTTGAATTAGGGGTGTGCAGCCAACCCACCAATTCGCCAAAACCAATCCGATTCAACCAACCTGTCGGGTTGGGTCGGTTTTTAGGGCTTGATGGGCTGGGTTGTATTACAAATTTTTTTTTTATAGTGGGTTGGGTGGGTTGGGTTATAAAATTCCAAACTCGCCAAACTCGATCCAACCTACCCATATATTTAGTATATATTTAAAATATATCATATAATTAATAATAATTTTTTTTAAAAAAATAACCAGCTCTTCTTATTCCTATATAAAAAGCCAATTAGTTCATACAAATCCTAGAACATTTTCTCTTAATGTGCTACCTCCCACTCCCCTCTCCCACTTCACTCCCTTTTGAACCCTAACCCTTTCACCCTCTACTAAGCCATTGCTGTCCATTAGCTATCATCACCACCTCAGCGGTGGTTCTATCTTTCAGTGGTAGCTCTTTCATTCGATGTTACGTAAAATTTCCCAATGTTTTCTCTCTCTCTCTCTCTTTCTCGCTCTATTTCTCTTTCTCTCCTCTCTCTCTCTCTCTCTCTCTCCTCTCTCTCTTCTCCATGATGGATCAGTATTTTATTTTTTGATTTCCTTAGTTTCTTTTTACTGATTTTAAATGATTTTGCGTTGTCTCAACCACTGGTCTCTTTCTTACTCTGGTGGTTCTCTCTTCCGATGTTAGGTGTAGGTACTTGGGATTCTTTCTCTTTCTCTATTTCTCCTTTTCTAGCTTCTCTCTGTCCTCTCTCTCGCTCTATTTGCTTATCTCTCTTGCCGTGGGGATCAATGTTTAGCTTTTACTTTGTTGATTTATTTTGTTTTCTTTTGGCTGATTTTTAAATGTTTTTGCATTGTCTCAACTTACAGGTTTGTTTCTTAAACTACAATATTTTCTCTTGCCGACTTGTTGTGTCCTATTCTCTCTATCTTGCTTTGTAGGTTTGTCTTTGTCTGGCCCTCTCCCTATTGTTTTTACTATTGTGTTTAGTCATTAGTGTTATTTGCCTTTAAGAAGTTACATTGATACTAATTTTTGGGTTTTTTTTTTTTTTTTTTAAATATATTTATATTTATATTTTTTTCTGCTTAATTTAATAAAAATAGTAATAAAATTTTTTTTCCAACCCATGGGTTTTACCCGACCCAACTTGACCAATGTGAGTTGGGTTGGGTTGGACTTATGTGATGGGTTAGGTTGAGTTGGGTTGAAGTTTTTTTAACCCATTATGGTGGGTTGGGTCAAAAAATTCTCTTAACCTGACTCGTGTACACCCCTAATTTGAATTGTTTCGTATCTCTTTAACACGCATAATTTATTCCATTTTCAAGTTATTTTTAAGGAAAAATTGTGTATAAAGATGAAGAAGTTTCCATTAAATTCATTCTTTGCCTTCCTTTATCACAATAATACAGAAACACAACATCTACTTTGTTTATAGAATATAAAATTGATCCTATAAGAGACTGATCAGATAATTCTCCATATTGTTAGAGATATATTAGCCCATTAGCATAGGTCCAAGCCTAATTCTACTTTGTTTGCAAGCCAAGTCTCCTACTTGTACTAGAAGTTTTATTAGTCTAGGGTTTAATCTACTATATATACACATGTTATGATTCATGTGTAACACAGGATTTGTACTACACTCTAATATATTATTGATGTAACCTTTTAGGGTTTCCTCCGTGAATGTAGGCTGTAGGTTGAACCACGTAACCCTCGTGTGTTATTGTATTTTATACTTTATGCTTTCACTTCTATATCCATACTAGCATATTCAACATGGTGTATCAATGCTAATATTTAAATTTTAACATAGTATCAGAGCCACCTTCTTGTGGCCATGGTTTTTATGTCTTTGCAATATATTTAAATGCAATTTTTGTCTTCCTCGATGTTTTTTCGCTGCTTTCATCTTCTTTGACTTTTTATTGCTGCCATCAAAACTCTCAAGTATAGTCATGCCATCGTTAGAAGTCGCATCAACACTGTAAGATTATTGCCTTCCTCAAACTACCGTCACAGAGCCAAACTTCATTCAAGGGATCTTCTTAACCTTATTAAATCTCAAGATTTCATTAAGGTTCCATCTCGAATTAAGAGGGGTGTCAGAGATATATAGTCCATTAGGATAGGCTCAAGCCTAATTCTACTTTGTATGCAAGCCAAGTCTCCAATTTGTACTAGATGCCTATTAGTCTAGAGTTTAATTTACTATATATACACATGTTATGATTTATTGTAATACAGGATTTGTAGTATATTCTAATAATTATTGATGTAACATTTTAGGCTTTCCTCCGTGGATGTAGGTTGTTAGGTTAAACCACGTAGTTCTCGTGTGTTATTATATTTATACTTTATGCTTTCGTTTTTACATTCATACTAGCATATTCAACATGGTGTATCAATGTTAATATTTAAAACATATGCGAATCATCACACAATCTTCTTATTTTAACGATATTGATGTTCATATTCCAAGACAGTATCACATTTTATGGCTATACTGCATGCTTTAAATTAAAGTTGAAATCAAAGTTGGGTACAGGGATGAAAAGTTATCGAAATTTCAGAATGAATTTGAATCTGCTAATAAAAATTTCAAAAAGAAATGAACCAGAAAAAATTAATGAAAGGATAGCTACTCCACACAGCTCCACACTCATTGTCATTTCAATTGGCTTATCTTTGAGTGCTTTATTGCATGGATGTCCCTCATGTCATTGTCTCCTTGAAGGTGGAGTCTGCCGTGGCCCAATCTTTGTTTTAGGGCATTCTAATTTCTAAAGATAATGATAAAGCCTTTCACATATTTTATTTCTAATTAACAATCATTCTTTCACATAACTCCAAAATTTTGCTTCAGTTCTACAATGACACATTTCTTTTGGATAATGAATTTAGTGAGACTAAGAACAGGTGCAAAGTTATCTTAGTGGGACACGTCACACAGGTATGTCTCCACTATGATTACTTTCCCATATATAATTCCATCTCACACTCAAATGTACTATTCTTTTAGCTGTTACTTTCATATTTGTAGCTGACTAGATGGTATCTTTGCTGGAGCATGAGGGTTCCCTAAGATATGGAACCCAACTTTTGACATGTCAATCTTGATCATTAAGTTGGATTTACTAATGTGTGCCCTTAGGGCACACATTAATTTCCATTTGGGGAAAAATTTTCTTGAGAATTGAAAAAGTAATGACAGCTTTTTCAATTTCCAAGAAAATATTTCCAAAAATAGAAAAGTTAATGTGTGCCCTAAGGTACACACATTAACCGGACCCTTAAAGTTTAGCTGATTCCAGAAAAGGGTTGAGCTCATTTCACACTTGGAGTTTGGAGAGTGAATGAGTTGCTTTGCAGGACAGTGCAAAGTACAAAACTGGGGGACAATAACATTGGTTTAGGAACGTGCATAAAAGTATAACCTGATAAAAATGATAAATTTAATCACTTAATCAATTATTATAGATACCTATGCTATGAAGAACAAAAACAGAAAATGGGGAGCCTCTTGGCAAAGCAAAGCAACCATAAGTCTCTCTCTCTCTCTCTCTCTCTCTCTCTCTCCTCTCTATTATAATAGCAGCATAGTTTTATCAGTGAACTCTAATTAATGAAAAAAATTATATTCTTTTCTCTTTTAATTAAGGACAACTAAATCAATCATAAGATTCATTGGTCAATGCATCTACATGATTAAATTTAATCAGAGAACTTATTTATTTATTATTTTTTTTTGAGAATCGAATTGAATTAGAGAACCTAAACTTACTAACTGTACTTATATTTTACCCTAACTTACAACACTAGGACTTATTGACTCAAGCTATTCTTTTGACAAAGGTTAGTTAAGAGAATAAATATTTAATGTGTAGGTTAGAAATTAACTGGAAGACCAACAAGTAGATATTAAAAATAGTTTTAATAAATTATTAACAGAACTCCACTAGATTTTAAATTTCAAAATAGGATGACTGCTTTACTACCCAAGAGAACTAAGTTTCTCACTTTACAGTCTAGATCAAAATGTTAACATGCGTTAACATGAGTTTTGGTGGTACTGTGTTTCCATAGTCGTGAATGGGACACACATTTATTATGTGTCATTATTCATTAAGAAATAGTTTATTTTCTCAAAGCAGTCCACTAGTACCACACTCTAGGTTGTCCCTTATTAAGAGCAAGTCAAATACGATCCACATCTGGCAGCACCTGGGTTATTAAGGAGCCGTTTGGGAATGCTATTTTAATAATATTATTTGTATTTTTTTGAAAATATATGTGTGTGAAAAAGTACATATATAAAAATATGTGTAATATTATTTAAACATTAAAAATTGTTGCTCAAAAAATCTTACACACGCCCCCTAAATAATATTAACTAGGACTGAAAGAAGACGTTCCTATGAAATAATAATAGTTCTCATCCCATCAACTTGCAGCTTTGATGGATATACATTGAATCATCTCCATGTGATATTCATAATAGAGATTGGACGTCTGTACTGAACTACTGATAGCTTGTATTATGGGCACTTTAGACTGGTCCAAATCCTCTCAAGAAATTGGATAAAGCCAATGCCACAACGCTATGCATTTATCCATGATTAAATGTAGATTAAATTATAAATTACATTCTTCTAGTGGCCACTCTAATAAAGAAATAACTTACATATTTCAATGTTATAAAAAAACATATACAAATATATAAAATATTAGAACTTCTTTTTGCTAACAAAGAGAAAAAGAAAAAAAGTTTGATAAGAGATAAAGTTATGAGTTATGACCCAGGTGCTAAATAAATTATTTGAATTTAGTTTAGTGATAAAATAAAACTTTCTAAATAGAATAGTATTGTTATTTTAGGATAGGAATGATTCCTATTTTTTTAGGATTTGTCAATGAGGTTGCATCATTCTTAACTATTTATGTATTTGAATGCATAAATGGGAATTAAGTATAAAATTAACTAAAAATATTCTACTTCCTCTCTCAAGTTTTATGCAACATATAAAATGAAACTGAAAATGCTGAGATAATAGTAATAAAGTGAGAGATAGTCTAAAATAATAATAGAGAGAGAGAGAGAGAGAGAGAGAGAGAGAGAGAGAGGACAAGGAGGGAAGGGAGAAATCAGGGCAGAGGCAATATCTCCTTTTGGGAACAAAGCTCATGTGGAGAGACATGACATAGAAGCGGAGGCAGGCAAAAATGGTGGTGTGTGGTACTGTGTGGTATGTTTGAGCGCGAGAGAAACTTGATAGGAGATGGGATTGAGATTGAATTAGGGGTAGCAATTCGTGTTCGCGTGTCGGGTTCATGTCGGGTCAAGTCATGAGTATTCGACTACATAGGTCAACACTAACCCAACATGTTTATTAAACGGGTCAAGATTTCTTAACCCTAATCCAACCCATTTATTAAACGAATCAGTCATATCGACCTGTTTATTAGATTTTATCAAAATGAAAAAAAAATTATGAAATTTTTTTTAATATAAAATTTAGACTTAACGAGTAACTGCTCACAAATAATAATTCAAAAATAAAGCATATCCCAATATCACAAATAATCAATCACAATATGTCAAAGAAAATAAATCACAACAACTAATAAGTTTATATACCTAGAGTTTGAATGGTATATTGGTAAAATGTCATTTAATTAAACAGGTCAGACGGGTCAAACGGGTTCTATATGCTCAACACTAATCCACCCGTTTATCAAACATGTCAGTT
Source organism: Quercus rubra (assembly GCA_035136125.1). Classification (NCBI taxonomy): domain Eukaryota; kingdom Viridiplantae; phylum Streptophyta; class Magnoliopsida; order Fagales; family Fagaceae; genus Quercus; species Quercus rubra. The sequence goes on from JAXUIC010000702.1 coordinate 6,219, forward strand.
GTGTTGACCCCGAATATGACACGAACCCGTTAAGTCTCAACCCATAACTTGCTAATTTGTGTCGTGTCGTGTCGGATTCGTGGGTCGTGTCAAATTTGAATATAAGGAAAGTGAAATTAAAGATTTGATTGTTAATTATTTATTTTTTAATAATCTGAATGTGGGATGTGGGAGTGTTTGTTGGTTTTGGGGGGTTGGAAAATTTTGGTGGGAATTTTAAAAGTTCAGGAATTCTGGCGGCTCAAAGAAAACCTATTGTAGCATTTAGTAGTAGCATATATTAGAATCGCTTCAAAATCTTAATAAATTAGTAGCGTTACCTGCTTAGCGCGAAAATATTACTCTTTAGTAGTGTTTTATGAAAACATTACAATATCACCATATATTGAAGCCTTTTTCACAAACTTTGCAAGCCAAAAAAACGAAAGAGTTCACTTTTATTATTATTTATTTTTATATAAATTTTTTTTCTATTTTTAAAGTTTGAATAGCAAAGGTAGGATAAGCATTACATGCCACATTGTAATTGATATGGTGGTGAAACGTGATAATTTGTGATTGATCAAAATTTTCCTTTACATATTGGGCAAGACACATTAGTAAATATATACAACTTTTGTTGGGGAAAAAGGTCCATACATTCTCTTCATACATTACCAAAGCAGAAAAATTCTGTATTTACAATTTCATTTCCATTTTCGGCATACCTAAATTTGATCATCGAGTAAACAAATGTCAAAGTACTAACTGATAAAATCTCTAGATTTCCTACTAGAAATGAATGATTCAATTTTTACTTTCACCAGACGATTAGGGGTTTCAGCTTCAAGGGAAGTGGGGGCTATTACCACTATTCCAATGTGTCTATATCAAATATTTGAGACATGAAGGTGTCAAATAGTACTGTTCGTTCGCAATATGCTTGGACTGAGAGAGAGAGTTGCTGCCTAATGTTCAATGGCATCATGACGACATATTAATAATAATTATTTGAGGCATGAAGTGTATGAGTCACTGATACTGTTTGCTTGTGCAATATATTTGAAGAGAGAGAGAGAGAGAGAGAGAGAGAGAAGAAGAAGAAGAAATTTGCAATGCCATGGCATCACCACCTGTTGAATATTTGAGGCATGATCGAAAGTGTTATAGCGTTCACCATGTGATTGCACATTGGATTTGTTGTATTTACTTTGATGACTAAAGCCTAATTTAAACAAATTTCTATATGGTGCATGGGCGCTTACGTAGTGCGCAATGACTAAAACTGCCAATTGTAGTTTTCATGACAACCAAAAAAGGGTCTTGAAGACTTCAACACAACCTGGATCTTAAAGTTCCTTGCCAAATTTCAAGGTAATCAATAGTTATGCTATCAATTAATTGTTTAAATTTACACTTTTATTGTCTAAAATAATGCATAAAAGAGGGGTTTATGAATCAAATGGTAAATAACATCTGATTGACATGGAAATTGACATGCATGTTAAGAACATATAAAATATGTAATCCAATGGTGGGATTTCAAAATATGAATTTAATAAGAATAAGTTATTGACTGGTGAAACATGTCTCAGAGTTACTCTAGGTGTCATTTGAACTTAACTCATCCCTACCCCCCCCCCCCACACAACATAAAATAATGTTATGAAGGGATTAATTTTCTTTAAATGGGGGCAAGAGTCTAGATGGATTCCATGCCACCCCTTCTAAGAGAATGGTACTTACCACACACTCAATTGCATATCTCATGTTGTATGCTGTTATTATATCATCAATGGTTAGTAAGTATAAATTTTAAACTAGGTTGTAATTCTGTGTAAACTAGGTTGTAATTCTATGCAATGCACGAAATTGTTTGTAATAACTAATTTATAGATTTTAATTATTTTATTTAGTTTTAACTTTTAAGTACATGTATTTTCAAACCTAACATATATAAATTTCTTACACTTCTTCTTCACTTATAAAGAAAACAATTGTTGAGGTTCAAAATTAACCATAGCCCAAAACCCAAAGAAAAATAACACATTGGGCTATCTTGTAATAAAGAAAGGAAAAAAGAAGAAGAGAAGAATGAGAAAGTCCAAGGAATTAGGGTCCAAAGACCCATTGAAGGGAAAAGGTTTTAAATTCCATAAACCAAAGAAAGGCCCAATCGGCCAAAGTCAGTAATCCAAAAAGAAGCCCAATAAGGGAAGCTGGGCTGGGATTCCAGAGAATGTCAAAGCCCGGGGATCCCTGGGACGCACAACACAACCCAACTAAGATCACAACGGTTGTGAAGAACAATTGGGTCTCAAGCGCCCAGTCATGCAGTGAGGAATAAGAAAATATAAAGCAAACATTCATGAACAAAGGAGCTGTACCACAAGGAACCAAAGATGAGAAAAACAATAAGTAGAAGCGGCTGGAAGAGAACTTTCAACCCAGCAGTAAAAAATTCCAACTATTTGGGAAAAATGACAAGAATGGAGGGCAGCCAAAAACTAAAAAAGTGAAGAGGAACCAAATAGCTAAGGTCAGCAGCTTGAGGGGATCCTGGAAATGGAAAGTTAGCTAGGGACTTTCAGCTCGGTTGCACCAAAAGGAAGAAGTTATGAGAAAAAGGAAAATACCAGCCCTTGGGCAATTGTCACAGCACGAACTTTAAGGGCAAAAGAGAGAAATCACTAGTACCCCAAAGCCTTAGAAACACACTATAAAAGGAAGAGAAAAACCTAAGTTGAAGGGATCGGATTTCAGGGGAGGAAGAATACTATAACAGAGCCATTAGAACTTTGTAAAATTTAAGAAAAACAGAGGAACGTCTCCCGATATCCCAAAAAATAGCCACTATAGCACATACTTGGATTTAAAGAGTTTCAAACTTCTGCAAGACTTAGAGGCTCGAATAGCCATCAAAGTCTGTAATTTTTGAGCTTGTTTAAACCTTGTATCACGTCTTAGTGAGCACACTATAAACACGATCCAAGAAAATTAATAAAATTTCTCTCATTAATCCTAGACCCTTAACTATTATTCTGTTCTAATTTTTTCTTAAACTGCTTTGCATTTTCTTTGCTGCTTTTGTTGTTATTCAATACAAATATCCTTGCTTGTTAGTTTATTTGTATTGTAGGAGGCTTGCCCTGTGCATCACTTGGTTCTTAAACAACTCCTTAGCTGCGGTGAACCAAGCCCAGTCCACCGACTTATAACTATTTGGCCCAGGATCCTTGGGCCACTCTGTGGGCACAGTGGCCCAAGGATCCTGGGCCAAATAGTTATAAGTCGGTGGACTGGGCTTGGTTCACCGCAGCTAAGGAGTTGTTTAAGAACCAAGTGATGCACAGGGCAAGCCTCCTACAATACAAATAAACTAACAAGCAAGGATATTTGTATTGAATAACAACAAAAGCAGCAAAGAAAATGCAAAGCAGTTTAAGAAAAAATTAGAACAGAATAATAGTTAAGGGTCTAGGATTAATGAGAGAAATTTTATTAATTTTCTTGGATCGTGTTTATAGTGTGCTCACTAAGACGTGATACAAGGTTTTAAACAAGCTCAAAAATTACAGACTTTGATGGCTATTCGAGCCTCTAAGTCTTGCAGAGTTTGAAACTCTTTAAATCCAAGTATGTGCTATAGTGGCTATTTTTTTGGATATCGGGAGACGTTCCTCTGTTTTTCTTAAATTTTACAAAGTTCTAATGGCTCTGTTATAGTATTCTTCCTCCCCTGAAATCCGATCCCTTCAACTTAGGTTTTCTCTTCCTTTTATAGTGTGTTTCTAAGGCGTTGGGGTACTAGTGATTTCTCTCTTTTGCCCCTTAAAGTTCGTGCTGTGACAATTGCCCAAGGGCTGGTATTTTCCCTTTTTTCTCATAACTTCTTCCTTTTGGTGCAACCGAGCTGAAAGTCCCTAGCTAACTTTCCATTTCCAGGATCCCCTCAAGCTGCTGACCTTAGCTATTTGGTCCTCTTCACTTTTTTAGTTTTTTGGCTGCCCTCCATTCTTGTCATTTTTTCCCAAATAGTTGGAATTTTTTACTGCTGGGTTGAAAGTTCTCTTCCAGCCGCTTCTACTTATTGTTTTTTCTCATCTTTGGTTCCTTGTGGTACAGCTCCTTTGTTCATGAATGTTTGCTTTATATTTTCTTATTCCTCACTGCATGACTGGGCGCTTGAGACCCAATTGTTCTTCACAACCGTTTGTGATCTTAGTTGGGTTGTGTTGTGCGTCCCAGGGATCCCCGGGCTTTGACATTCTCTGGAATCCCAGCCCAGCTTCCCTTATTGGGCTCTTTTTGGATTACTGACTTTGGACGATTGGGCCTTTCTTTTGGTTTATGGAATTTAAAACCTTTTCCCTTCATGGGTCTTTGGACCCTAAGTCCTTGGACTTTCTCATTCTTCTCTTCTTCTTTTTTCCTTTCTTTATTACAAGATAAGCCCAATGTGTTATTTTTCTTTGGGTTTTGGGCTATGGTTAATTTTGAACCTCAACAATTGTTTTCTTTATAAGTGAAGAAGAAGTGTAAGAAATTTATATATGTTAGGTTGAAAATACATGTACTTAAAAGTTAAAACTAAATAAATAATTAAATCTATAAATTAGTTATTACAAACAATTTCGTGCATTGCATAGAATTACAACCTAGTTTACACAGAATTACAACCTAGTTTAAAATTTATACTTACTAACCATTGATGATATAATAACAGCATACAACATGAGATATGCAATTGAGTGTGTGGTAAGTACCATTCTCTTAGAAAGGGGTGGCATGGAATCCATCTAGACTCTTGCCCCCATTTAAAGAAAATTAATCCCTTCATAACATTATTTTATGTTGTGTGGGGGGGGGGGGGGTAGGGATGAGTTAAGTTCAAATGACACCTAGAGTAACTCTGAGACATGTTCACCAGTCAATAACTTATTCTTATTAAATTCATATTTGAAAATCCCACCATTGGATTACATATTTTATATGTTCTTAACATGCATGTCAATTTCCATGTCAATCAGATGTTATTTACCATTTGATTCATTAAACCCCTCTTTTATGCATTATTTTAGACAATAAAAGTGTAAATTTAAACAATTAATTGATAGCATAACTATTGATTACCTTGAAATTTTGCAAGGAACTTTAAGATCCAGGTTGTGTTGAAGTCTTCAAGACCCTTTTTTGGTTGTCATGAAAACTACAATTGGCAGTTTTTAGTCATTGCGCACTACGTAAGCGCCCATGCACCATATAAGAAATTTGTTTTAAATTAGGCTTTAGTCATCAAAGTAAATACAACAAATCCAATGTGCAATCACATGGTGACGCTATAACACTTTCGATCATGCCTCAAATATTCAACAGGTGGTGATGCCATGGCATTGCAAATTCTTCTTCTTCTTCTCTCTCCTCTCTCTCTCCTCTCTCTCTCTTCAAATATATTGCACAAGCAAACAGTATCAGTGACTCATACACTTCATGCCTCAAATAATTATTTATTAATATGTCGTCATGATGCCATTGAACATTAGGCAGCAAACTCTCTCTCTCAGTCCAAGCATATTGCGAACGAACAGTACTATTTGACACCTTCATGTCTCAAATATTTGATATAGACACATTGGAATAGTGGTAATAGCCCCCCACTTCCCTTGAAGCTGAAACCCCTAATCGTCTGGTGAAAGTAAAAATTGAATCATTCATTTCTAGTAGGAAATCTAGAGATTTTATCAGTTAGTACTTTGACATTTGTTTACTCGATGATCAAATTTAGGTATGCCGAAAATGGAAATGAAATTGTAAATACAGAATTTTCTGCTTTGGTAATGTATGAAGAGAATGTATGGACCTTTTTTCCCCAACAAAAAGTTGTATATATTTACTAATGTGTCTTGCCCAATATGTAAAGGAAAATTTTGATCAATCACAAATTATCACGTTTCACCACCATATCAATTACAATGTGGCATGTAATGCTTTATCCTACCTTTGCTATTCAAACTTTAAAAATAGAAAAAAATTTATATAAAAAATAAATAATAATAAAAAGTGAACTCTTTCGTTTTTTGGCTTGCAAAGTTTGTGAAAAAGGCTTCAATATATGGTGATATTGTAATGTTTTCATAAAACACTACTAAAAGAGTAATATTTTCGCGCTAAGCAAGTAAACCGCTACTAATTTATTAAGATTTTGAAGCGATTCTATATATGCTACTACTAAATGCTACAATAAAGGTTTTCTTTGAGCCGCCAGAATTCCTGAACTTTTAAAATTCCCACCAAAATTTCCAACCCCCCAAAACCAAAAAACACTCCCACATCCCACATTCAGATTATTAAAAAATAAATAAATTAACAATCAACTCTTTAATTTCACTTCCTAATATTCAAATTTGACACGACCCACGAATCCGACACGACACGACACAAAATTAGCAAGTTATGGGTTGAGACTTAACGGGTTCGTGTCATATTCGGGTCAACACAACTGACATGTTTGATAAACGGGGTGGATTAGTGTTGAGCATATAGAACCCGTTTGACCCGTCTGACCTGTTTAATTAAATGACATTTACCAATATACCATTCAAACTCTAGGTATATAAACTTATTAGTTGTTGTGATTTATTTTCTTTGACATATTGTGATTGATTATTTGTGATATTGGGATATGCTTTATTTTTGAATTATTATTTGTGATGCAGTTACTCGTTAAGTCTAAATTTTATATTAAAAAAAATTTCATAATTTTTTTTTTCATTTTGATAAAATCTAATAAACAGGTCGATATGACTGATTCGTTTAATAAATGGGTTGATTAGGGTTAAGAAATCTGACCCGTTTAATAAACATGTTGGGTTAGTGTTGACCTATGTAGTCGAATACTCATGACTTGACCCGACATGAACCCGACACGCGAACACGAATTGCTACCCCTAATTCAATCTCAATCCCATCTCCCTATCAAGTTTCTCTCGCGCTCAAACATACCCACAAGTACCACACACCACCATTTTTGCCTGCCCTCCGCTTCTATGTCATGTCTCTCCACATGAGCTTTGTTCCCAAAAGGAGATATTGCCTCTGCCCTGATTTCTCCCTTCCCTCCTTGTCCTCTCTCTCTCTCTCTCTCTCTCTCTCTCTCTCTCTATTATTATTTTAGACTATCTCTCACTTTATTACTATTATCTCAGCATTTTCAGTTTTCATTTTATATGTTGCATAAACTTGAGAGAGGAAGTAGATATTTTTAGTTAATTTTTATACTTAATTCCCATTTATGCATTCAAATACATAAATAGTAAGAATGATGCAACCTCATTGACAAATCCTAAAAAATAGGAATCATTCCTATCCTAAAATAACAATACTATTCTATTTAGAAGTTTTATTTTATCACTAAAACTTAAATTCAAATAATTTATTTAGCACCTGGGTCATAACTCATAACTTTATCTCTTATCAAACTTTTTTCTTTTCTCTTTGTTAGCAAAAAGAAGTTCTAATTTTATATATTTGTATATGTTTTTTTATAACATTGAAATATGTAAGTTATGTCTTATTAGAGTGGCCACTAGAAGAATGAATTTATAATTTAATCTCCATTTAATCATGGATAAATGCATAGCGTTGTGGCATTGGCTTTATCCAATTTCTTTGAGAGGATTTGGACCAAGTCTAAAGTGCCATAATACAAGCTATCAGTAGTTCAGTACAGACGTCCAATCTCTATTATGAATATCACATGGAGATGATTCAATGTATATACATCAAAGCTGCAAGTTGATGGGATGAGAACTATTATTATTTCATAGGAACGTCTTTCTTCAGTCCTAGTTAATATTATTAGGTGCGGCTGTGGTAAGATGTTTTGAGCAACAATTTTTAATGTTAAATAATATTACACATATTTGTATATATGTACTTTTTCACACCACATATATTTTCAAAAAATACAAATAATATTATTAAAATAGCATCCCAAACGGTCTCCTTAATAACCCAGGTGCTGCCAGATGTGGATCGTATTTGACTTGCTCTTAATAAGGGACAACCTAGAGTGTGGTAATAGTGGACTGCTTTGAGAAAATAAACTATTTCTTAATGAATAATGACACATAAATAAATGTGTGTCCCATTCACGACTATGGAAACATCAGTACCAACCAAAACTCATGTTAACGCATGTTAACATTTTGATTCTAGACTGTAAAGTGAGAAACTTAGTTCTCTTGGGTAGTAAAAGCAGTCATCCTATTTTGAAATTAAAATCTAGTGGAGTTCTGTTAATAATTTATTAAAAACTATTTTTAATATCTACTTGTTGGTCTTCCAGTTAATTTTTCTAACCTACACATTAAATATTTATTCTCTTAACTAACCTTTGTCAAAAGAATAGCTTGAGTCAATAAGTCCTAGTGTTGTAAGTTAGGGTAAATATAAGTACAGTTAGTAAGTTTAGGTTCTCTAATTCAATTCGATTCTCAAAAAAAAATAATAAATAAATAAGTTCTCTGATTTAAATTTAATCATGTAGATGCATTGACCAATGAATCTTATGATTGAATTTAGTTGTCCTTAATTAAAAGAGAAAAAGAATATAATTTTTCATTAATTAGAGTTCACTGATAAAACTATGCTGCTATTATAATAGAGAGAGAGAGAGAGAGAGAGAGAGAGAGAGAGAGACTTATGGTTGCTTTGCTTTGCCAAGAGGCTCCCCATTTTCTGTTTTTGTTCTTCATAGCATAGGTATCTATAATAATTGATAAGTGATTAAAATTTATCATTTTTTATCAGGTTATACTTTTATGCACGTTCCTAAACCCAATGTTTATTGTCCCCCAGTTTTGTACTTTGCACTGTCCTGCAAAGCAACTCATTCACTCTCCAAACTCCAAGTGTGAAATGAGCTCAACCCTTTTCTGGAATCAGCTAAACTTTAAGGGTCCGGTTAATGTGTGTCCTTAGGGCACACATTAACTTTTCTATTTTTGGAAATATTTTCTTGGAAATTGAAAAAGCTGTCATTACTTTTTCAATTCTCAAGAAAATTTTTCCCCAAAATGGAAATTAATGTGTGCCCTAAGGGCACACATTAGTAAAATCCAAACTTTAATGATCAAGATTGACATGTCAAAAGTTGGGTTCCATATCTTAGGGAACCCTCATGCTCCAGCAAAGATACCATCTAGTCAGCTACAAATATGAAAGTAACAGCTAAAAGAATAGTACATTTGAGTGTGAGATGGAATTATATATGGGAAAGTAATCATAGTGGAGGACATACCTGTGTGACGTGTCCCACTAAGATAACTTTGCACCTGTTCTTAGTCTCACTAAATTCATTATCCAAAGAAATGTGTCATTGTAGAACTGAAGCAAAATTTTGGAGTTATGTGAAAGAATGATTGTTAATTAGAAATAAAATATGTGAAAGGCTTTATCATTATCTTTAGAATTAGAATGCCCTAAAACAAAGATTGGGCCACGGCAGACCTCCACCTTCAAGGAGACAATGACATGAGGGACATCCATGCAATAAAGCACTCAAAGATAAGCCAATTGAAATGACAATGAGTGTGGAGCTGTGTGGAGTAGCTATCCTTTCATTAATTTTTTTCTGTTCATTTCTTTTTTTGAAATTTTATTAGCATATTCAAATTCATTCTGAAATTTCGATAACTTTTCATCCCTGTACCCAACTTTGATTTCAACTTTAATTTAAAGCATGCAGTATAGCCATAAAATGTGATACTGTCTTGGAATATTAACATCAATATCGTTAAAATAGAAGATTGTGTGATGATTCGCATATGTTTTAAATATTAACATTGATACACCATGTTGAATATGCTAGTATGAATGTAAAACGAAAGCATAAAGTATAAAATATAATAACACACGAGAACTACGTGGTTTAACCTAACAACCTACATCCACGGAGGAAAGCCTAAAATGTTACATCAATAATATATTAGAATATACTACAAATCCTGTATTACAATAAATCATAACATGTGTATATATAGTAAATTAAACTCTAGGACTAATAGGCATCTAGTACAAATGGAGACTTGGCTTGCATACAAAGTAGAATTAGGCTTGAGCCTATCCTAATGGACTAATATATCTCTGACACCCCCTCTTAAATTCGAGATGGAACCTTAATGAAATCTTGAGATTTAATAAGGTTAAGAAGATCCCTTGAATGAAGTTTGGCTCTGTGACGGTAGTTTGAGGAAGGCAATAATCTTACAGTGTTGATGCGACTTCTAACGATGGCATGACTATACTTGAGAGTTTTGATGGCAGCAATAAAAAGTCAAAGAAGATGAAAGCAGCGAAAAAACATCGAGGAAGACAAAAATTGCATTTAAATATATTGCAAAGACATAAAACCATGGCCACAAGAAGGTGGCTCTGATACTATGTTAAAATTTAAATATTAGCATTGATACACCATGTTGAATATGCTAGTATGGATATAGAAGTGAAAGCATAAAGTATAAAATACAATAACACACGAGGGTTACGTGGTTCAACCTAACAGCCTACATTCACGGAGGAAACCCTAAAAGGTTACATCAATAATATATTAGAGTGTAGTACAAATCCTGTGTTACAATGAATCATAACATGTGTATATAGTAGATTAAACCCTAGACTAATAAACTTCTAGTACAAGTAGGAGACTTGGCTTGCACACAAAGTAGAATTAGGCTTGGACCTATGCTAATGGGCTAATATTCTCTAACAATATGGAGAATTATCTGATCAGTCTCTTATAGGATCAATTTTATATTCTATAACAAAGTAGATGTTGTGTTCTGTATTATTGTGATAAAGGAAGGCAAAGAATGAATTTAATGGAAACTTCTTCATCTTTATACACAATTTTTCCTTAAAATAAACTTGAAAATGGAATAAATTATGCGTGTTAAAGAGATACGAAACAATTCAAATTAGGGGTGTACACGAGTCAGGTTAAGAGAATTTTTTGACCCAACCCACCATAATGGGTTAAAAAAACTTCAACCCAAACTCAACCTAACCCATCACATAAGTCCAACCCAACCCAACTCACATTGGTCAAGTTGGGTCGGGTAAAACCCATGGGTTGGAAAAAAAATTTTATTACTATTTTTATTAAATTAAGCAGAAAAAAATATAAATATAAATATATTTAAAAAAAAAAAAAAAAAACCCAAAAATTAGTATCAATGTAACTTCTTAAAGGCAAATAACACTAATGACTAAACACAATAGTAAAACAATAGGGAGAGGGCCAGACAAAGACAAACCTACAAAGCAAGATAGAGAGAAATAGGACACAACAAGTCGGCAAGAGAAAATATTGTAGTTTAAGAAACAAACCTGTAAGTTGAGACAATGCAAAAACATTTAAAAATCAGCCAAAAGAAAACAAATAAATCAACAAAGTAAAAGCTAAACATTGATCCACCACGGCAAGAGAGATAAGCAAATAGAGCGAGAGAGAGGACAGAGAGAAGCTAGAAAGGAGAAATAGAGAAAGAGAAAGAATCCCAAGTACCTACACCTAACATCGGAAGAGAGAACCACCAGAGTAAGAAAGAGACCAGTGGTTGAGACAACGCAAAATCATTTAAAAATCAGTAAAAAGAAAACTAAGAATCAAAAAATAAATACTGATCCATCATGGAGAGAGAGAGAGAGAGGAGAGAGGAGAGAGAGAGAGAGAGAGAGAGAAAGAGAAATAGAGCGAGAAAGAGAGAGAGATGAGAGAAACATTGGGAAATTTTACGTAACATCGAATGAAAGAGCTACCACTGGAAAGATAGAACCACCGCTGAGGTGGTGATGATAGCTAATGGACAGCAATGGCTTAGTAGAGGGTGAAAGGGTTAGGGTTCAAAAGGGAGTGAAGTGGGAGAGGGGAGTGGGAGGTAGCACATTAGAGAAAATGTTCTAGGATTTGTATGAACTAATTGGCTTTATATAGGATAAGAAGAGCTGGTTATTTTTTTAAAAAAATATTATTAATTATATGATATATTTTAAATATATACTAAATATATGGGTAGGTTGGATCGAGTTTGGCGAGTTTGGAATTTTATAACCCAAACCCAACCCAACCCACTATAAAAAAAAAATTTGTAATACAACCCAGCCCATCAAGCCCTAAAAACCGACCCAACCCGACAGGTTGGGTTTGAATCGGATTGGTTTTGGCGAATTGGTGGGTTGGCTGCACACCCCTAATTCAAATGATGAATTGAGATTCTAACTCACCCTTTTAGTAATGGTTATCCTTAAATAAGAAAATAAAAAATACATAGAAGAAGAAAAGTAGAAGGAGAATTAACAAAGTTAATTTTTGATGGCCTGTGTCTACATATTTGCTATTCGGAACTGTATATTACAAAGTAAACCAATATACGGGATAGGCTGTTGATAACCCTAAAACCACAATAGCCAATGATATTACAAAAACATTAATAGTGAATCTACAAAACAATGATCTACTTATTTATGCAAATATCCCTAATATTCTAATATCCACACCAGTTAAACAAAAGATAGCCGGGGACCTGACTAAACTTAAGTTTGGAAGGAAAGTGTTCAATGTAAGGAAGATCTATCATGCCCATTAAATGAATTGAGACCCATCAAGAAATGCTTAAAACATATCACCATCGAAGAGAAAGAAGCCAGTGAAGTGTGTG
>JAXUIC010000703.1:0-18739 GCA_035136125.1 Quercus rubra
AAATTACACGGTTATTGCTTTGACTATTAATTAGTTTCCAATTAAGTTCCAGATAGAAAACATGAGGCTTAAAGCACTGGTTTTGGGTGGAGTCAGTCAACTGTTTAATGCAGCCCACTGTAATTTTGTCCAGTAGTTCATATCTTGCTGGTCTCATTTCTCTTCCTGGGCTGAGTATTCTAGTTTATCTCCCCCTATATATATACACAGGCATAGTCATAGATATTCAATTCAGTACACTGTTGGTGAAAATTACGTAATCTTCCTGAAATACAAACCTCTAGAGTTTAGAGTAGCATTGCAAGTTTGCAACACATTTTGAAGGGAATAGAGAAAAGAAAAAATTTCTAATGGGGCGTTGGATGAGGCCAGAGGTAAGTATTTAATACAATCATGTCATGGCCAATAATTAAATCTCAAATCATGGCTATTATTATTATTAATATTATTTTGATTTCATTGAGTTGATTGACCCTTGACCTCATAGGCTAAACCTGACTGCTGTAAATTGTAATGGCTAATACGAAAATTTTTATGTTCTCTTTTTGAGATAAATAATTTCATGGCCACAAAACATCAATGCTGAAAGTTCCATTTATGAGTTTTTGGTATTGAAATTTTAATTTTAATACATAAATATCACTTGATTCAAAATATATTTTTGAAATTTAGAGTATATGTCTTTAACATCATTCTATCCTTGTCTAAAGAAAAAGAACCAACCTACTGGTCTTTTTCTTCTATCATTTGTAGTACTTTTGATTTAAGTTATCTTTTCATTGGCTGTGAGTTTTGTTGATTAAGAGATCTTTAAAACCACCCAGCACTTATTGTTGATCCTAAAGTAGGTTTCTCTTGTAATAATTGCAATTTGCTAGCCTCGTGTTGTTGGAAGCTTGTAGGCGTGATTATTATTACCTGTTTAAATCTTCTAAAACACTGTGAGGTCCGTTTGGTATGTGTATTTAAAAACCGAAAATTATTGTTTAAAAATATTTGTGGAAGTACGTGTGGGTGAAAAAAATATATTGAAATACTTGAAATGTTGTTTAAAAACTGAAAATGGTTGTTTGAAAACACAAACCAAACACCTCCTATGCATCCTAAATTTTTTTTTTTGACCATTCAATAGTTACCAAATAATAGAGAAATATGGAAGATTTGAATTTTAAATATCTTTATTATAAATATTTGGAGATGTGAATTTCAATTAAAAAGTTCTTGAATATGCACGTTTCTAATAATTGATCCTACAAGCCCTTGTACGAGGTTGACTGTCATGTGGATGTAGTCTATTCGTAGGCTATTCCCAAGCTTATTTTTATAGCTTTTTTCAGATGTGTATATTAGCCAAAGGTAAAAAATAATATTGGTTTGTTTGTGGATTCAGGTTTATCCACTATTGGCTGCAATGACCTTCGTAACTAGTCTCTGCACCTTCCAGCTTGTAAGGAACGTATTGCAAAACCCTGATGTCAGGTACAACATAAATTTTAATTTGCAAGAATTTGATATCAGCCCCTCAGAATTTTTTACTATAGAAAAAAAAAAAAAAAAAATTGTTATGCAGGATTATCCATTTTCTTATGGCTTTGTTAATTTGCAGAGTGAACAAAGCTCACCGTAAAATGGCAGTGCTTGAAACAGAGAGGAAGGAATGAAGTATGCCGAGCATGGCTTCCGCAAGTTCCTTCGTACCCGCCCGCCGGAAGTCATGCCTACCATTAACCACTTCTTCTCCCAAGACAACTGAACATACATACATTAATACATACATACAGATGAAAGAAAATAATTCAAGGGGTGATTGGATTTATTTGTTTTTGATGCTGATAATTTATACCTCTTTATATTGCTTTGAGTGTGTGCTTTAGTTCTTTGGGATTCTATGGCTATGGCCAACCTTTGTACTCCACTCACTCCATAAATAAAATTGAGTCCTGTTTATCTTAGATATAAGATGATGCTTATTTAAGTACAATTGTAATATATTCAGCAAAAAAAAAAAATGTACAATTGTAATATAATTTTTAATTTTATATCTTGATGTTAAGAGAGAGAGAGAGAGAGAGAGAGAGAGAGAGAGAGAGAATTTATTTGGTATGTGTTTATTTGAGAGAGAGATAAATAATGTTGAAATCATGTAGGATATTGATTTACAAAATTAAAGTTTCAAACTATTAGGGAGATTAATCATCATTGATGATTTAAATGATTTAACACATGTACAATATATTTTCAATTGGATTAGGTTTTTATTAATCTTGTATTTTGGAGGCTTTATTAGAACGAAGAAAGAAAATGCTAAACCTATTACAAAATAGTCACAAATTGATATAGTAATGATTATGATTGATCAACTTCAATAATTTAATTAATGAATATTTTTTTTAAGAAGATAATTAATGATTTGAATTATTTTATTTTATCATTAGTAGCACGTCAATTTGTAAACTTATGGTAAAATTTGTAGAATTCCTAGTATTACTTACAGAAAAAAAAAAAAAAAAAAAAAAAAAAAAAAAAAAAAAAAGCAACCATATTTTTTTTTTAATTATTCTTATCAAATTTTGGGTTTTTTTTTAATTTTATATTTTTTATAATGTGGACTTAGGCCCTTTTTTTTTTTTTTTTTTTCTTTCTCTCTCTTAAGGAGTATAAACTTTTTGTGGAGGGGGTTGCCTTGGGTTGACCCTGTCTTTAAAATTGTTTTTTTTTTACTCCGTATGGAGGAGTGAAATTCAAATAATGGTTCTCTACGTAAAGAAAAAATACAATAACAATGTAAGGCTCGTAGCACACAAAATCGATTTTTCATAACTTTTTTTTCCTTTAAATCAAAATTTTTTATTTTTATATTGATAATTTCGAAATTCCTTAAAGTTTTGTTTTTGAATAGGACTGCAGGACTGAATTATATTATATATATATATATATATATATATATATATATATATAAATTATATATCGAATTATTTAAAATAAATAATCAACTAGATAATTGTTTGATTTAAGAGCTTTGTAATTTTAGTGGTACTTTTTTCAGTGTTCAATTCCCTATTATTTTAATGGCCAAAAAAAAAAATCGTCAACATTTAGGGGTATTTTTGGTTTGGTACAGTCAAGAGTAAGAGTATTTTTTGAACCAAATGAGTTCGGTTGGTTTTGCATATTGACACCCAAAGCCCACCAAAAAGGTAGGACCCCACGTCAAACCAGTCTGAGACGGGGTTCTTGATTTGGGCCTTTTTTTGGGACCTAAATGATAGAACGGGTTATCAAAAAAGAAGAAGAAAGAAAGATGGAACGGGTATTTTTGTTTCGATCTCTCTTTCTATGGGCGTAAATGGTAAATGTAAAATTAAAACCTACTAAAATATCTTCTTCTTTTTTTAACCCATTAAAATGGGCCTATAGAATAAATCTCCACAAATTTTGAACCTAGAAGGCATAAAAATAAATAAAAAATAAAAAATAAAAAATCTATTACAACTCACAAATTTATTACAATAAATTCACAATGACATAAATTTCACAAATTTTACTTGGAATTGGCTGGGGGTTTACACAATTGTTTGCAACTTAAAATTCACATTAAGGATCAGGTGTTTGCCAAGATTTTTGTAATTCAATTTACTGGTGGCTCTACATGCAAGTCAGGGTGGTCACAAGACTACCTTGACTTGCAAAGAATGGCATATATATGCTTACAATATATATATATATATATATATATATATATATATATATATATATGTTAGACTAATCTATTGTGACTATCCTAATAAAAATGAATAGCCTAATTTGAGAATTACAAAATATGGGTTTAACAAAATAAGAATAATTTTACATTCACAATAATTTTATAACAAATCTAATATGATAAGCTGTTATTGATTCTAAGGCTACGTTTGGGAATCACGTTTGCGCCTGTGTTTGCATTTTTCTGTTTTTTTTTTTTTTCGCGCGTTTGTGAGACTTGCGGCTACTGTTCATGCATAGTGCATGAACAGTAGTCGCAAAGTTTGACTTTTCTTACTTTTCTTTTTCAGCCAATCAGTGCACACCGTGCACTGTTCATGGACCTACAAATTTCACTTTTCAGCAACTTTTTCATTAAAAATGGGTCACACGGTACTATTCATACATTTAAAAATTATTTTGCTACAGTATTTTTCAGTTTTCAGTTTTCAGCTGTATCCAAACAGATCCTAATTTGGGTTTAATATTAAATTATTTTTTTACCTACCAATAACAACTTTTTGCATAAAATTTATTGTAAAATATTGTGGACGTAGCATTACTCCAAAATTAATTATGCCTCCGAACATAATTCTTAATTCCTTTAAAAAAAAATAACTTAAATAACAACAATAAATATTAGCCCAAATTGAAATAAAAACAACATAAACCAAACAAAAACAAGATAAGATCAAACAACAACAAGTGATCTAATTATTCAACAAAAAGCCTATTATAAAACAAAAGGATAAAAATCACTAAACATTCTCTAATTTTACTTTTGTTCAATTAAGTCTTCTAAGTTTCAAATTTATTTAATTCAAGTCTTCTATCCAATTTTGTTAAAAATTTGTCGTTAAAAGAGAGATTATTTTCACATTAAAAAAATCTATAAAATTAATAAGATAACAATACTTTTTTTACTTCACCAACGTATTAGAGTTTTACCTATGCACCTGAAAGTGCCCTTACACTAGCAAACCAAAAAAAATCTTAGTATGTACTCTCTGACTAGACAAAACTTTGTTTTCTAATTCTCACCTGCACCAAATTTACTTCACCAACGCATTAGAGTTTTACCTATGTATATATGACTTTAATTGCAATTCTTTGGTAGACAAGAAGTACCTTTCTTGTTATACAAGGAATATAAGATAACAATACTTTTTTATATAAAAAATATATAATTTTTCTTCCAAACTCATAAAACTCAATTTGGAAAAAGAATAAATTGATAAGAAGGAAATGATCGTGCAATGGATGTATTACTATTAATAAATTCATAAGTTCTAGTGCCTATTAGAAATTTCAGCAATCCAACCTTTACTTAATGTAATGAAGATAGGAACACTGAAAAGCAAACTATTTAGAACCGTAGGTATAGAACTCAAGATTGAATTTTAACACCCATAACTACCCTTCCTACAAGAATGCTTTGAAAGAATAAGATTTAAGCGGATTATTACAGCACATACTTCCAGTAATACCACCATCAACAGAATTAAAACTAAGTTTAGTGTGGTTTATACCTATAGCATTACCGGGGACTACAATACATAGTACCAAACAATAATAAAAATCTATATAAACTCACAAGATATTCATGTTCATTAAGTATATTTACATTATCACATATCCTAGATACAAACGACAATATTCAAATTACATTCCCAACATATATGGTGTGTTGAACATATTCATTTATTGTTCATTAGAAAAATCTCAATTCTTTGTCTTTTCCAACCTCACTGTGCAAAGATGAATCAAGTATGGCTTCGTTTTGGAACTCTGCTCAACCTTGCCTCCTAGCTCTAAAGCTTAGGATTGAATTATCTCTTGAATTTGCTGCAAAAAGTGTGAAAGAGAGACACACAAACAGAGAGAGAGAGAGAGAGAGAGAGAAGATTCTAGAGGAGATGAGGAAAAACGGCTAGGGTTTAGAAGAGATAAGAGAAGTGGCTTTGCATCACATCGTCGCCCACTGAGCTCCACTGTCACTGGCCCTGCGTCGTGCTGTCGCGGCCATACCACTGCCAATAACTGATCATAGCATCTCTCTAACCCGAATCAAGCTGATCTCAGCCTCTTTCTATCTCTAACCTAGATCAAACCCATCGCACCCGACTTCACAAACCTCACCACCAATGGCTTCATTGTTTCAACGATGGATTTGAAGAGAGAGCTCACCTTTAGTTAGCCTGTAGAGATAGAGAGAGCTTGAGAGATTCTAATTGTTATTTTTGAAAGATTCCAATTGTGTTTGTAAATTTTGATAAATTTGGGTTTGTAATGAGAATGTGAATGTGAAAGGACTGTAAATTTGGGTTTGTAATGAGAATGAGAGATTCTAATTGCGTCTGTAAATTTGGATGAAGGTGTGTAAGGACTTTGGGTTTGTTGAAGGTGTTTTGAATCTTTGAAGGTATGAGGGATTGACGGTAATTTAATGGATTAGAAATTTCTAGGTTCTTCATGTTCTTCCAAAAAAAAAAAAAAAAAAAAAAAAAGAGAAGAAACAAAATTAATTTAATTCTTTTCTTTTCTTTTTTAAAAAATAAGAAGCTTAGAAATTTTTTTTATTATTTCACATGATGTGGCTTTTTTTATATATAAATTACTATGAAATAAAAGGGCGGGAAACCCATGTGGCTTGGGTGATGAGTGCCACAGTGAATTTTAATAATATTTTAATTCCTCTGTTGTCCACCTTAGATATTTCTGTTTGTCGACTGACGGAAAGGACAAAAATAACACACGTTATTTGGTTTAGGGACTAAACGTTATGAAATGAAAATGTAGGGACTAAAATAGAAATATAATAAAAATGTAGGGACTAAAAGTGCATTTATGCCAAAAATTAAAGTTGATGTGACATTTTTTTTTTTCTCATGTAATCGTTGATGTGGCCATTAAAAATTAGATATATCAGCATTTGAAGAGAAACTCCACGTAAGCATTTTTTGTTAGTGAGTTAATAGTGGGGATCAAATTGACTGAAAGTTGAAAATAGTAGGGATCAAATTGATTGCTACTAAAATGTAGGGACCAAAATAATGTTTTCGCCTTGAAAAAATAGTTAGACAAATAGCAAAAATAACTGTTTATACCAAAATATGGCTAAGACAAATAGCAAAAGTAATTGTTTATACGAAAATATTGCTAAGCTATTAGAGATGCTCTTAGGGAACAAACATAATATTTTGAAAAATTTTGGTATCACTTAGCTTATGCCTAATAAACTCAGAATAATTTTTGTATTTTACCACATTATTTATTTATTTATTTATCTTTCCCAAAAGAGGCAGCCAATGCTGGATAAGCCGTATGTGGCTTTCTTTTTGGAAATCATAAGCCTTACGTTGTGAGCCATTACTTTTTCCGCTGAGAACTCACTCTTACCCTATTTGAACACCAATGTAATTCACAAAAATCAATTCAACTATGAGTGTCATGTGTTCTAGATATTAATTTTTCTAAGTAATAATAAAAAATACTTATTAAAAGTGATTACCTAAAATCACTAGTATTGTATAGTACCACTTGTTGCTATTAATTAACCATAAATCTGAAAGTTTATCTCCTCAAGTAAATATCATCATTGAATAATCAGTCATTCTTGTCATTTATGGAAAGGTATCCTGGGAGTAGATATTATATAACATCATATTAATGATAATGGGCAGAGAACCATATTCATGTACTTTTTGTTTTCTTAAAAAAAAAAAAATATATTTATATATATTGTGGTAATATTCATCTGCTGTTGCTTCAATATAAATTAGAATAGCAGGTAATATTCCGCCGCTAAGAAAATGTTCCATGTATATGACTTTTTTTTTAATAAATGCATATGACTAAAAGTTATATATATTTAGAAAATATGGAAGCTTCTTAATAAGTTACCTAATATGTGATTGTCATTAATAGAAGAAATTAATCATGTTGCCATAAATTGAACAAAATAAATATAATGAGATACATTTTGGAAAATTAATGCTGCATTTCGGAAATTAGGTTGAATTACCATTATGAACTCTCTTTAATGGCCGGGGTAGCAATCCATTCCTCAGCCTTGTGCATAGATTCCTGAATCAGAACACTATCATCTATATATTCTATATATACTTCCTTTTATTCAATTCCCTTCCTTTATTGGTGTCATACTTCTGCTTTATTATGACAACAACTTAATTAGCTTTAAATTGGTCAAACCCTTATTGAGGAATGGCATTTCTTTTTTTCATAGACACTACCAAATCATAATGGCAACAATTAATAACTTGCATCCCATTGTGATATATTCGAAAACCTTAAAAAAGGTAGAAAGTTCCTATAAATTGCTTACTTGTACAAGGCACTCAATGCATCTTTCCTCCTCACTATCAAGCGTTCTCCAAATTTGCAAATAAATCATCCAAAGCCATAAACCCTAAACCTCTTCTCAGACTTTCTTCTTTGTTGCACACCTTAACATGGGTGAGTATCGTTGGAACATGAGGCATGGAAATATGCACGAGTTTAACAATTCACAACGACACCACCCTTATATGCCAACACAGATTGCGTGTCGAATATGTAACCGTGTGTTTGTGAGCACCCAAGCCCTCATAAATCACATTGAGTCTCACATGGTGAATGAAGAGTCTAACTCAAGATTGCACATAGAGCAAACCGCATAACACCATCCCAAAGAGCTCTCTGCCCCAATCCTTTACGACCCAACTTTGCTTTGTCAATACCACCGCGTGAAACCCCTCAACTTTTCGAGAACAGGTTAGCACCAGTGCAACCCATTGCACTACCAGAAAGACACCATTTTTATGGTGGTAGCCGGTTTATTGCTCCGCAGCCAAACCTACTGCCTCTACTTCCTCCTATGCCAATGAATAAATTCGCACTTCCGCCACAGATGATGCTTTCTGCTGAACAAACCCAAAGGAGAATGGTGGAAGAGCCTCCTAGTGATTGCACTAGGCCATTTATTGATCAGTTGGATCACCCCATCGTGCTGTCAATTCAAGCTGCTGACAGCAACAACGACGATGACAAGCTGGATTTGACCTTGAAGCTGTAAAACTTAAAGAGAGAGAGAGAGAGAGAGATATATAGTTTTTCTTTTATTCTGTAGTATATGCGCGAATGACTTCATGCATCAATTAGTATGTGTTTTTTTATTTTTCTTTTTTTTATTTCATATTTGTCACAATTTGCTTTCATCTTGCAATGTGAATTTTAAAGTTATTTTTATCATATCTTTTATGCTCGGGAGTGAATTTTGTGGGATCATCCGTAGCCCTATTCACCTACCAATAATTATCAAAAACATCATATATGTTAATATTTATTTCCTATTGCACTGTGAGATCTCATAGTTGTGTGAGACTCACAATCGGTGAGAAACAATGATAGATATATATTTTTTGAGATATATTCTTCCTAATCTATTGGACCAAACAGTATGCCACACTTTGTTTCACAACATCATGCTCAATGTACGAAAACTTATTGACGGAAAACTTATTTAGAAAATGAATTGTTTTTCTATGTTTAGTTGGTGACTTTTTGAATGATAATAAAAAACAATTTCTGTTGTTTGTCTCGCATGGATAATTATTAATATTTCTTACAATTTCAAATAATTGTGAGAAAAAACTCTTTCTTACAAAAACAAATCTTACATGGAAAACAAATTTTTTTAGTTGTTTGGATCATTTGAGAGCCTCAAATGAAAGAGTGGCTAGTTTATGGAAAAAAAAAAAAAATTCAGTTAGAAAAACATTAAGCAACTGAACAACCTTTGTTCGTAGTTGGTCAACAGTCAATCAACGGCTGACAATGGTTGCCCATGGAGAGAGTAGGTGGAGATAGATAGGAATTATCATCAAAAGAGATGTTTTTTTTGGGGTTTGTGAAGTTTATTTGTGGTAATCTATTGATTATGTAACGTCTGTAAAACGTTTTTCTTCTTTTATAAAACAGAAAATGTTTTTTACTGTATTGTGCTGGTTTTCCATTATTACAAGAAAAACCGCCGGCTTGATATTACCAAAGATGATGAGAACGTGAATTCCCTACCATTTATGTGTTGGATAGATTATCTATTATTTTGTGCCGAAACAAATATATATTTTTTAAACACACACATATATATATATATATATATTTTTTTTTTTATCTATTAACATTTCTTTTCTGTTTTACCAAATACCAAAAAATAAGCAAAATGTTTTTGCCAAAACAAATTGATTGAGATGCCCACACTGATTGTATAGATTTATATTTATTAGAAATGGAAAAAGATAAATATAAATATTATAATAACGTATATATAAGAGTATACTTTTGGACCTTAAAATTTGGAGTTGATTTTGTGGACACTAGATTTTTTCCTTCTTGTCTCTTGCCTTTAAGGGGTGACACACTATGCTACCAGTGTCTTTTATTGATTTTGTTATCTTGGCGACGTGTGATGACATGTGTGCATTGTGACACTAGAGTGATGTATGTGTTAGTGAGTCTTTCTTTTATTTTTTTTTTAAAACTTATTTTTATTTTTATGAGTCACCACCAACCATTGGATTCTAGGTGTGATTGGTTATTATTGGCTAAATCATGTTAATTATCTAATTATCTAAGGACTTTCCTAAGGGCACTTAAGCTAATAAGGTAAGGAAAGTCATGAAACAAATATCCTAAAGATTGTATCTCATTTTTATTTAATCCTAACAATTTACAACTTTGAGAAAGAACTAGAATACTTGACACCTTGTAGATACAGTATTTTGTCTGCTCTCAATTTGCATGCCGGACCTTAAAAATATAAAAAATGTTAACTTTCTTCCATGGGTTGTGGAAAAATCTAGATTAACATGACACAACCCATTCGGGCATAGGAGCACTCAAAGTATCATTTCAGGCCAAGTTGACCAAAATGCCTTGGCCAAAAGTTAAAATTGGTCAAAATCATCCCAAAATAACATTTTTTTTTTTATGTTTCTACATCAAACCTGAGCTACTCAGTGATTTTCATCAACTTTGACCAAATTTGACCCGAGGTTGACTTTTAGGGGCACCAAAAACTCTAATTTTGATCCGATCATCAGAATGGGTTGAGACCAACGTCATTAGTAAGATTATTGAATTCATTTTCCAACGACTATTCATGGGTCGAAATTGGAGTTAAAATGGTTGAGATATCTGAAAAGCGTGTAAAGCGCATCAGTTTGTTTCCTGAGGCCATAACTTTTGGTTCGACTGTTGGATTTCCAAGTTCTTTAGTTTTCCACATCCATACCTTTCCAAGGGACACCAAGATCAACCCAATCCAAGCCTGGGAAGGGCTTCATCAGGCCATTCCAAGTCGGTAGCCACTAAGTGGCCGTTGGAGTTGAAGAGTCACAAAATTATTATAAATACCCCCAATACGCCCCTCAGATAAAAAAGAACAAAATTGGGCAATTTTGGAGCATTTCCTAGGCTGATTCTCTCTCTTTTCCTCTCTAAATTCTCTCTCAAACACATCAAAAATCCTTTGATTCCACTATTCTCTCAACAATCAAAGTGTTCTTGCACTCTTTTTCCTCTCCTTGGTCTTAGGAACTTGGATTGAGGTTCAAAGGTTGTAGATGTAGCTTTTTAGCTACAATATACACCCTTTGCTTTATCTTTATTCATAATATGCTTTATTGCTTTTCCTAGCATGTTCTTTGCTTTATCTTGCTTCCTAGCGTGTTCTATAACCTTTTTAGCATGTCTCCTTGCTTTTTGCCATGTTTTAATGCTTTGATGATATTCGCCTAACCTTCTTGGGCTAGGATCTGCCTAAATTCCATGTTTGTTCTTAGATCCATATGCCTAGGTGCTTTATTCCATGTTCATGCTTAGATCTACTTGTTTATGTGCTCTTTGCCATGTTCATGCTTAGATCTACTTGTTTGTGTGCTCCTTGCCTTGTTCATTTTTAGATCTACTTGATTATGTGCTCCTTGTCATGTTCATGCTTAGATCTACTTGTTTATGTGCTCCTGTGCCTTGTTTATGCTTAGATCTACATCTTTGAGTGCTTCGTGCCTTGTTCGTGTGTTTAGATCTACATGTTGGTTGCTATGCCATGTGCTTTTGAAGCCTTTTTATCTCTTGTTACCCCTTTTTCTTGTGTTTTGGTCCTTTAGGTAGGGTGTAGATCTAGATCTTGTGGTCTAGGTCTACATCCATACACCTAGGCCTATATCAAAGGGTTTGGATCATTTCCTTTTACATGCCTATGTTTGCTTGCTTGCTTCTATGCTTTACATCCATGTTTGCTTGTCTAGATTAAGGCTTTGCCATGCTTTGTGCCCTCCATGGGTTTGTGTTTGTTGGTTTTGGGGCCACTTGCTTGTGTGGTTGCATCCGTTCCTCTTGTGGCTTGTTGGATGCGACCGCTTGTGAGATATACCTCCGTGGTGTCAGTTTGCTTAATGCATACCCTTTCTCCGCTCCATGTGTGGATATGCTTGCCTTGCTTGCTTTGGCCACCATTTGGCTTTCTTTTCTTCTTTGCATCTTTGCACGCTTGTCTACATGTTCATGCATGAGTCTATGAGTCGTCCATGCTTCAATCTCATGGAACTATGAACACCCGATCCAAACCTAAATTTGTCCTCCTAGGACACCCTCTTTTGTTTGATAACATCTTTGTTTGCCCTCGTTTGGCATGTTTTGGTAGCTTGTCTTTTAGCATGCTTTCCTTCTATTTGTTTCTTTGCTTGTCTATTGGCTTGTTTCTTTTATCATTGCATGTACATGCATGGAGCATGGACACTTGGAGCAAGGGTGCGACCTCCTAGGCGCAAGCAAAAAAGGGGTAAGGATGCAAGCAAGAAGACATAAGCCCACAAAAGGCAATGTTCAATAGATTAGGGGGCCTAGTCCCTCTTGAGTGGTTTTCTCTTTCCCTCTCTCTCTTAGCCTCCTTTCTAGAGCATGTATTAGGGTTCCCCCTCTCCTTGTACCCTTTATCTTTCCTGCTCCTTGCTTGGGCTGTGTTCCCTGGACATGGTAATGTCTGTTTTACATTTCCTGTAACTTACTGGGCCATATCCGTGGAACGTTGGCAATGTCTATTTTACTTTTTTGCTCTATGTGATAGCATTGTGCATGATGTATGTATGTGTATATATATATATATGCTTACGTGTGTGTGGTGATCATGCACTTTGTATGGTGGACTCTCCTGGCTACGTGAGTGACCTCTCTAGCCATGAGTGCTCTGGACCTTGTGACATGAGTAGGTGCTCAAGGCAATTGTTGTAGATGCATATTCATGTCATATTATGTGCATAGCTACCACGGTTTGACCGTCCAGATCCATGTTGGCACACATCGTATACACAGGCATGAAACCTTGCCGAAGTGCCATAGCGCACCAAACACAAAATTTTGTCGATTTTCATAGTGAAAATGGGGTATCCCCATTGCTGTATTCTCATGGCGAAAGCTTGGTGAGAATAGTGTTTTGTGCACTACATCGCACCTGAGGCGAAGCGCTGCTGGATTTCTCCCATGAAAATAAGGCGAAATGCTGTCGGATTTTCACCATGGAAATTTGGCAATGATTCCAAACACATTTAGGCAGCATCGATCAAGACCACACCCTTTTCAAATCCAAACCTTAAAGCCCATTTCGCTTAAAGCCCCGAAAGCTAATGCCAATAGCTTGTTTTCAATTGCCAATGTCCTAAAATTATGATTTTACCAAAACAAAGGACTATCTATGGACAGCGTTATGGGGTGCCTAACACCCTTCCCACATGTAACCAGATTTTCGAACTCAAGAATTAAGATTTTTTACGCATCACATTAGATTAGGAAAAACGACATTTTTCTTAGCTAGGATTTGTAATAAATTCAAATAGAGTCAGGTGACCAATCACACCTTAGAAAAAAAAATCCAATGATTGGTGGCGACTTCACTTACCCTGGTAATTTCCTTAAAATTGACTCAAATTCCAGTCACACACCTGAGGTACAACCTTCCTCCACAGCACTCAAGCTCTCGGGCTTGCACTTGCTTCTAGGCACAGGGCGAGCGTCGCTATGATGGGTGGTCGAATTGCCGTAAGGCATCGACAGACATGTTTTTGAAAAAAGATTTATTTAAAAGCAATAAACATGTCAGTATATATTTACAAGCAACATATATACAAAAAAACATGTGAACATATATATATATATATATATATAGCATGTGAATATTTATTTCATATTTATGCTTAAGGGAGGTAAATAATTTATGAAAAGAAATGATCTCCCTTTTGTGAAAGCATCAAAAAATTAAATAATCACATTTATTCTCCATTTTTTTTTTTGCAAGAAAACCCAAAACTAAGATGGTTAGTTTAAGAGAGGAAGGATTGTTGGATTGATTTTAGATTTGTTTGACATGATATAAATATGAACATAAAAAATAATGGTTTTTTATTTTTATTTTATTTTTATTATGGGTTGGAACATTATGTTATTTGATTAATATATCTTGTGTTTAGGAATCTATTTGAGGTGGGATTAGGGTTTACATGATTTTTGAGAGTTAGGCTTTAAGATGCATTTATAAATCGATGGTTAAGCAGGAATTGATAGTAATAAGTTTTGATATTTGGTTTAGGTGTTGTGAGTAGCCAAGCCTGAGCTCCTTCAACTTTAGGCTCTCGGTTCCTCTAGTTTCAGGTAAGAGATAAGTGACATGGGCATTTGGTAAGTCATGAGGTTATTTTAAAAGATTATTATACATTAAAATATTTTGGATAAAGATATTGCATACAATCATGTTTCAGACAAAAGTATGTTCATGATGCTTACAAAATCTAAAGTATATGATTTCAACATATTGATGATATTAACCATTTCACAAACATGATATTAAAAAAAATCATGGAAATGCTATTATTATGAAATGTTATGTAAAAGTATGAATTCCAATATGATGCTAAAGTATGAAATGTTTTCAAGTTATGTCCTCTGATATGATCTAAGCTCGGCCAATATGGGTTAAATTACTAGCTTTTCATAGAAAATGTTATGTGATTGGCTATTAAAAGTGTTGAGGACTTTGCTATACCCATCCTTGTTAGGAATGACCAACTTGTGGAGGATGCCAACTGACCCTGTGGTTGATGATCTGAGCACATAGAAAGTAGAGTGATATGTTATGATATGATCTCAAGAATTCTTGGCATTGTGGGGAATGCTAGATGCCTAGCATAGAGTGCTGGAAGCCTCCTAAATCTTTACAAACTTATCAAATATGGACTAACCAATATGTTATTTATGAACAATTAAGTTATTTTATGATCATGAGAGAATGACTTTGTTGAAATGTATTATGAGCATAATGAAAAGTTATAAGCTCTCATGAAAAGAAGTTTATGATGAAAAGGTTTGTTGTTCTTTAAAGATAAAGTTTATGATGAAATGTTTTACTATTCTTTAAAGAGAAAGTTCATGATGAAAGTATAAGTTTATGTTAAAAAGTTATCAGATGTATGTTATTTATGAAATGTTAAGTTTTGTGACTATAAAAGTTATAATATTTTATGAGAAGAAGTTTATGAAGAATAGTTTTTGCTATTCTTTAAAGATGATGTTTTTGATTTAAGTCAAAGTTACAAATTATTTGATTTCAATAATCTGTGAAATTGTCAAACTTTGGGACTATGAAAAAAATTGTTATTTTGTAATATAAATATATGTGGCTTTAATAAGTTAATATTAAGTTAAAAGATTTTGTTATGTTATTCTGGTTAGAAGGAGGAGAACAATTATTTTCCTATGAAAAGTGTATAAGTTATTATTATGAATAATATAAAATACTATCATAGAAGATGTTCTCCTATCTGAATATCCGCATAATGAAATGTTTTGGTTTACATGCTTACTAAATTCTCGTGTAACTTACCCTTATTGAGCTGTGTAGCTCACCCCTTTCACTTTTTCAGTCAATATGTTTCATTTTGGAGTAGCGGGAGCCTTAGTTAGGTTTTGGAGGAGCTAGCTTTAGTTTTAAAACTATAGCTTCCTAGTTTTGATAGTTTGGTGCTTAGCTCTTCAGAGATGTATAATGTGAAATTAAGAATTTGAATAACTGGTGGATTATATTATTCTTGAAGTACAATGTAGATGCTGTGAATATTAAGTGAAAAATCATATCAAGAATGTAAGAAAGAAGAAAATTTTTGCTTAAAACTTTTGTTGGTTCTTGTTAATATCAGGTTCAAGCTTAATATTAACATGCCAGTCATGGTTAGAAATCTGGGTATCAAGTTTGGGTCGTGACAAGAATCAATATTTTGGTGAAATTATTCATTACACTTGATATATTATACCAACCTCTCATAGAAAGGTGAATCGTATGTATGATGATACCTACAAACGGGGTCCACCTTTATGCGAGGAGGTGTAATACATCATATATACTAAAGATATTAATGTCTTTGGCAAAGTTATGAGAGAGCAATGGAACAACTGGGTTCACCCCTCTATTACCATTTCTTTATAATCCATATAAGTATATTGGTAAGGTCCACAATTTTTGTTGCCGTTCTTTTATGTCCTAATTAATTTATGGAATGTAATTGTAATTGAAATAGGACGTGGAACGATAATTGAAATTGGATAAGTTCAAATCATATATGGAAAGGATGATTATAATGTATGTAACAAACCAAGAATCTTTTTAGCTCCTCTTTGAGTTTTTATATTGCAACACGTGTGACATGTAACGGCAGTGTCAGAAGTAGGAGAAAGTTTTAAATTTTTTACCAAGACATGCATATGCACCTGGATGTGCAATAATAAATGTGTGTTATGGCACCTAATTGTGTAGAATCAAGAACCATTAGAGAGCATTTATCTGGAAAAATAAATTCATCAAAGAGCAGCTATAAAAGGCCTCAAACATCCCCACCCTTTTCATCCCTCTCTCCACTCAAAATGGTTTTTCCAATGTGCAAATTTCTTGTTTTATTAGTTTTCTTTGTGGTTTTTCCACCTTCACTTTGTGCTCCTGAGAATCCCTTCACCATGTCTCACTTTGGCTCAAATTCGAGGCCTGGAAACTTCTTTAATCCAACACAAATTCATTGTCATGTTTGTAACCGTATACTCTTTGGAACTCAAGAATCAATGGTGAGACTTGTGTGATACAAAATGAGACTGCAAATTTAACCCACACAAATCAAAGAGATCCTTTCAATCCCTTACATCGCTCCAACCAGCTTTCTTTGCATGCTTCTCCTTCTACATCCCATCCACCTAGTCAAACCCATTATTCCAATGTTAATCGCCTAGCGCCTCAAAGAAACCTTGCTTCAACTCTTAACCAGCCCTTGATATCTTTTCAAACCCAACTGCGTCAAGAGATTATACGCAGGATCATTGGTACTACTAGGCAACCCATAGCTCAACCTCCATGCAAATGGCAAATACTAGAGCCATCCAGCCTTTCTTCTCTTTTCCAAATCCACAGGACCCCTTGGTCAGAGCCATTAATGCACGCTTGCAGCAACAACAGCAGCAAATTCGACCTCATAGGCGAAGGGTACGCAGAGAAAATATGGTGCATCCTAATGCTCTTGTACGTCATCCAGTGGCTCAAATCGCCCCAGATGTGATTGATCTACAACATGATGAAGATGACGGTAGTGACAACTCCATTAGTATGATTAATGTGGACTTGAACCTTTAAGAACTAAGCGGAGTTCACAAGCGGTCATAGATGTTCTCTTTACTTATTCCAGTCTTTCGTTATTGAGTCAATGGTTTTTTCTTTTTTTATCTTGAGGAGCAAGAGAAATTGAGTAATATGAGTTTGATGGTTGTCTCTTCTTCCTCATAAATGATAATAAAACTGTTTTATGTTTAATTTTTTCTTAAAGTCCTTATATATAGCATGGATTTTTTTTAAGTCATCATCAACTACGTTGGTCCTGTCTTGTTTACGCACATAAGTGGACTACATTGCACATGCCAAAAGAGCTCAAAGAGCTCTACACACCTTCATCAAAATAACAACAACAACAACAATAATAATAATAATAATAATCATTTTCTAAAAAAAATGCAATCAACAAACATTGATTCTCTTAATAAAGGATACAAGACTATGAACTGAATTACAAGACTCCTGATTCATTTCTTTAATTTAACAATAATAGCATCCAAACATTGCAATTCTTGAAGGAAAAAAAAAAATCTATCAATTCGACTAGATACTTTTAAAAAAGGGAAAATTATAGTAAACTAAATTGTGGTAGTCCGTAACCTGCCTTAACTTCTCATCCTTAATAAAGGATATCCTTGTCTTCATTTCTCGTGAATATACCACCCTTTAGTTATCCATAAACAAATCCTTAGTCTTCTTATTCGCTGGAATTTTATTTCGTATATGTTTGCAGTCATTGGTAAAGGAATCATAGGTGTCTCTACCTCTGTGTACGACTTGTTAGAGATATATATTAGACATATTAGCCCAATGTAATAGGCCCAAGTCCAGTTCTGCTTGTACTAGTAGTTTAGGGTTTAGTCGCCTATATATATTCATGTTATAGCTCATTATAACACAGGTTTTGTACTACACTCTTATACAATAAAGATGTAGCCCTTAAGGGATTCCTCTGTGGATGTAGGCCGTCAAGGCTGAACCACATAAATCTTGTGTTCTCAGTGTTCCTATTCTATGCTAAACTTCGTTCTTGGCATCAAACAAAAATCTCTAGCAAGCAAAGAAGATTCTCACATGCACATCACTATCAGAAGTCACACATGTTTGTCTGCTGGATCTAGACTCCATGGCATCTCGCAGCCACCATGGCTATGTGCTGTGTCAAAATCCAACAACCAAGAAATCTGTGCCTCTCCCTATCAAATCTGTGCACATCAAGACTTTGCCTGTCGAAACTGACCCCACAAACGTGCTCCTAGGCCTCCCGCGAGGAAAACCTAGAAATCCGGTCAACCGAAA
>JAXUIC010000704.1:0-18676 GCA_035136125.1 Quercus rubra
CTGGGGATGACCTGCCTGCACAGCTGGTAGCGTCATTCCTTCACGTCGTGTACCAATCTTCTTCCCTGTTCGTGGGATATTGGATTGGTTCATCCTCCACCGTCGTTCTGTGGCGCTCACTAGAGCCGCTGATGGTGACCGTCTTCCACGCCAAGCAGGTCACCCCCTATGAAGCGCTGCACGGTGTGATGCTCTTGGCGCTGCTGACCATGTGGGATGGCCCGACGGAGGGTGACGCCTTCCGCTGGGTGATGCAGCGCGGCCTGATCCTCCTCAGCAGTGCGGCGTGGACTTACCGCAACCATCTCCTCCACTCACGATGGCGCAGTGAGAGGCGCACGGATCGCGACTTCTTCCTTCGCGTCGCCACCTACTCGCTTTACTTCTCGCTGGCGGTATGGGCTGTGACCCTCCCACTCGTCTCCATCGAGCGACTCGTCCCCTCTATGGGCTCTGCCTTCATCCTCCTCACCCTGTCAATGGCCACCTACATCTTTGTTGGTTGGCTCCTCCTCACCCAGTGCAGCCTCGAGCTCTACTCGCTGCTCACCCTGGTCAAGCGCGCCTTCTTCATCAACGGCCTCTATATGGTCGCCATGTGGCAGCAGTTGCAGGCCGTCATGATCCTCGTCTCAGTTGTCGCATCAAGCCTGATTGACTACAGTAAGATCAAGAGTCAGAAACTCTTCACTCTGCTTCCCATCCTCCTGGCCTGCGTGTACGGTATAGTGCACTCATCACCTCAGATCGCGGCTTCTGTGAGGGGTCTGGTGTTGGGTGCGGCTCTTGTCCCTGCTATCATGCCTCGCCACATCGCCGTCATCTCTGCGGCCGGCAATGGCAACCTGGGCGACAACGTGCAGGTGGACGCGTGGAGATCACATCTTGACCGGTGGACAGAGCGGACAGGCATCCCTGTCGTCCTGCACTCGTGGTCGAGGGAATTGTGCTGCTCATCGTACGATGACACGCTCAAGCACTACCTGCCCTCTGACCTCCCCTCCCTCACCCGCCTCCTCAAGGAAAGCCCCAGGCTGGACTGGATCTGGGTAGGTGGAGGTGGCCTGCTGTCCTGTCCTCACCCTCCTCTGAACGACGCAGACCAGGCTTGGCAGTATCACCTCGTTCAGCGCTCTCTGGCGGCCGGCACACGCATTGGGTTTCATGGGAGTAGGAGCAATGGAGCCTGAGCTGGTCAAACTCGCTACCCCTCTCCTCGAGTCATCCTCCTTTATCGGAGTGAGAGACGTACTCAGTCGTCGCATCGTGGTCAACAACACTCATATCGACCGCAGTCAGGTGTCCCTGATGCACGACCCTGTCCTCATGATGCTGCCACAATCTCCCATTCTGCCTCCTACCGAAGCTCGTGTGCCCACCTGTTGGATTCTGCAAGGGCCCTGGCAGTCCAACCCCACCATCTCTCTCCTCGTCGACTCCTTCCACCAGCCCGGTGAGGACTTGTTGTTCACGATGGAGGCCAAGGACGGTAACTTCTACGGCCGATTCAACCCCGACTTCGTCCGACTACACGATCGAGACCTCGTCGCATTCAGCACCAGCCTTGCTCGCTGTCAGTTCGTAGTGTCAATGCGATTCCACGGCTCTATCCTCGCTTCAGTATTGAATATTCCATCGTTTGGCATTGATATGACGCATAATGCGACACTGCCTGGGAAGACGGGTTCGTTGTATTCGAAGTTGGAGTTGGAC
This sequence comes from Quercus rubra, assembly GCA_035136125.1. NCBI lineage: Eukaryota > Viridiplantae > Streptophyta > Magnoliopsida > Fagales > Fagaceae > Quercus > Quercus rubra. The sequence continues at coordinate 1,714 of JAXUIC010000704.1, forward strand.
AGGCCGGACTGTGTGTTGTATCCGAATAGGCGGAGTAATATGACATTTGTGGAGTTGAAGGGTTTGTATGACAGGTGTAGGGGGAGGAAGGACGCGAGGGAGCATTTAGGTCAGAGAATGGCCAGCATGCGAGCAGAGTTTCGAACACAGCTCGACTCTGTCTTGTCCATGTAGCAAGCAGCAACGCATATACAGCATAATATACGCATATCTATCAGCTCTAGTGTTTGTGTATTTGTTTGTGTCATTGATTGACAGCGAGGAGGAGTCAGGGGGGGATTGCAATTGCTCCGAATGCGTTTAAATCAATCGCGAGAGGGAGGCTGTGCACTGTCGAGCGAAACGTCCACCATTCGCCACTCGCCTGTCGCCCACCCTTTTCCCATCATCCGTTCAGTCTGTCAACCTGTCATTGGACCGTCATCACGTCACCCGCAGCTTGACGTCAGAGTGTTGATGAGCACCGGCCCGGCGGTTGTGAGCACGAGGACCGCTGTCCCCTGTCCTCCTCATCGCTCGCCTCATCATCCAAGACTCACTGTCCATCAAGGACAAATGTACTGGATACGAAGGGGGGTGGGCGACTTCATCAGGAATGCCCACCACATCAATAGTGAGTGTCATTCAGCAGCACTGTTCTACATCAATGAGTCACAAACTGTCTCCATTTCCTGTCTTTCTCCATCTCCCTCGCCCTCCCCCTCTTCCTCCTCCTTCTGCTCCTCTTCCTCTTTGTCTTCTTTTTCCGACATAACTCTCCCCCACGCCATCACTGTTAAGGCCACCTAGCAGCCGACGCACAGTGAGTCCAAGCAAGCCATCAATAGGACACGCTAATTACTCTCTCGCATCGCCTGCCCCCTTTCACCATCCGCCCTCTGATGCACACCACATGGACGGATGATGATGATGGAAGTTGCGACAGCCCAGAGCTCGATGACGCATCTCCACCAGCCTCACCGTACTCACCAAGGAAACCGCCACGGACAGAACCAGGATCGAACAGGAGGGTCTCACCATTCTTACCCTCGCTTTCTCTGATGGAGAGGGGAGGGGCGGGGAAGGACGACGAGGCAATGGTCTATGGAAGAGAGAAGCAGACGCTGCTGGGCGCCAGAGGGGTGGGAGAAAAGGACGTGTCGAGCGGGGATCAGCCGTCGTCCGTGACATTGCGGCTGGTCCTCCGTGTTCTGGTCATTCTCCTCGCCTTAGGTGGTCTGCACATCTTCTTCAGCCCTACACGGTCGTCATCTTCACCATCCACGTCATCCTCCTTGTCTATCCACCCTCTCCCCCTCTGCGCTCCTCCTCGATTTCTCGATGAGGTGGATCACAACAAACGCGTCCTCCCTCCTCCCTCCACCAACTCCTCCACTCCTTCCTGCTTCCCTCCCTCGTTCGTTCCTCCTCCTCCCTCCCTATGCCCCTCTCCTCTCAACGCCACGTCTAGCCCATCTTCTCTACCATCCTCCGCGTCCACCACCGACTCATCAACCTCATCATCGTGGCGCTTCTCCCCCTCTCAGCTCGTACCCCAGTCAACGTTCCTCATCTCCTTCCCTCGTTCAGGCAACTCGATGCTCCGCAAGTTGCTCGAGGATGCCACTGGCGTGTTGACCGGCTCTGTGCATCACGACCGCTCCCTTTACGAGGCGGGATTGAAGGGCGAGTTGGAGATGACCAACGTGCTCTTGTTGAAGCATCACTTCCTCGACTGGCAGCGCTACGTGCCAGACCTGTCCGAAGTCTACGACCCACTTCACCCCACCCCTCACCAGCTTTACCACCTCAAGCGCATCGTCTATGCGATACGCAACCCGTTCGACTCACTGGTGTCGTTCTGGCACTATCACCAGCATCAGGACCACGAAGAGGAGGGGGAGGTTGACGTGGATGACCTGAAGCGCTTTATCTTGGAGTGGATTGGTGGATGGGCCCAACACGTCCGCACCTTCACTTTCACCCTGTTCACTGATGACCACTGCTCTGACTGTTCCTTGGTGGTCGTGCGGTACGAGGAGTTGGTGAAGGAGCTGCACGACCCTGCCACTGGTCGATTGATGACCGACCTCACGTCCTGGTTGGGTTACCCCTCTCCTCGTCCCTGTCGTTCACCGCTCGTCAGGAGCGGCCGTCGACGGTGTACAAACTCAAGCAGCGGCGGAGTCTGCTGAACCCCAACGTCACTGTGCCTCGAGGTGACAGTTACAGTGACGAGGTGTGGTCGCTCATGACGTGCGAGGAGAGGAATGCTATTCAACGATTGGCGGGGCTTGAGATGAAGGCGTACGGCTACTGGCCAGTGAAGGACAAGAGCGACGAGAAGGAAAAGGGGAATCAGGATGGACTGTGTGTCGCATCCGAACAGGCGGAGTAATGCAGTACTGCAATGGAGGCCTTCCCACGACGGATGGATGACGGCTCATATCAGGTGCATTCGATGCAGAGGATGGCCAGCATGCGAGCAGAGTTGCACACATAGTTTGATTCTGTCTTGTCCATGTGGCACGCAGCAAATACACGCAGATTTCATTGCTGGATACATCTTCAGGCGGACTGTCCTTTCTCCCATCCAAAGAATCACAAACACTTCGCAGTATGCAGTGCCTGCTCTGACTCGTCCCTCTGCTTCTCCCTCTCCTCCCTCTCAGGCTGCTGCACATCCTCCTTCGCCTCATTCCCCTGCTCTTGTTCTCTTGCTTCTGTCGCTCCGACTCCTCCACCTGACCTTTCTCTGCATCCTCTATCACTGGCGTCTTCTTCTGCTGCCAAGTGGGTGACTGGACTGGCGAGGTGAGTGACGAGGACAGTGGACTGGACAGCACAACCATCAAAGCTTCGTCATCCACCAACCTCCCTGCACTGAGCGTCCTCATCACACTCCGCTCCTCATCTTTACCCTCGCCTGTCCTCTGTTGACTGCGATTAAGGCGGGGTGAGTAGAGTCGACAGGTATGGATTGCAGATGTACAGCAGGCGGGGCAGGACGAGGGAGGTGATGGGCGTGATGGAAGGTGAGACATCGGGCGGTGGTGGAGATGCGGGGTTGGGTCTTCGCCCTCCTTCAGCGGCCGAACAGTGGCCGCCTGCCACACCTCAACGGAGTGGAGGTCGAGGTGGTTCAGTGGGAGGGAGAGGAGGTAGGCGAACGAGTCGATGTTCAATTGCAAGCCACCCAGCGATCGGAGAGAGGTCAGACGACCTGAGCGTGTGCAGCGACTTCCACAGGTCATGCAGTTCGCCTTGTGGAAGACCCCACTCCCATTGCCAGACTGCCCACACTGCAGTGTGGGGCCACTCGCCAAGCGCTAACCTCACTCCAAGACTGCTACGCGTTGTGTGGACCCTCCCTTGTGCTCCTCCTGATCAGTGGGTAGGATGCGTGTGTGTGAACTTGGTGTGTTATGTTGTCATTGGTTGGTGCTGTGCTCTGTTGGTGTCTGGTGTTCGATATGGCGTTGAGGTTGAGGTTGGAGCTGCCGAACTGGTTGAGTTCACTACTCCTGAGTCGTTGGTGTACTCCACGAGTCAGATCTTTGCCGTTGTGCTCAGTCCTACGCCCGATGTCGATGACTCCATCTACGCTCTGGACCGATGGGGTACCCGCGCTGTGCGGCTATCGACGAAGACTGGAGAGGTACTGACCTCGTATCGTGCTCAACCTTCTCTCCTCCTCCCTCGCTCTCTTACAGTCGACTCCTCGTCCAACGTGTGGGTGACCGAAGGCTCTGACGGACGTGTAGTGGTGTTCTCCTTGAATGGCACACAGCTACGCGAGTATCGATGGAACGCCACAGTCAGGCAATCCCACGTGGTGGCTGATCGACTCGGCTCCATCTATCACGGAGTTGATCTGTACACCGTCGGCGATGTCATCATCAAGAGGGACGAGATCACGGGAGGGGTGCAGGCCATCATCAGTCGGCGGCTCTGCTCATCTGACCCCACTTTGTCTCAGGGCAACTCTCCACTGTTTGTTGACCAGTTCCATCGTCTGTATTGGATGTATCAAGAGGATTTCGTCGCTCGTACGTGCTACTATTGTCGACTGGAAGTGAATGGCAGTGTGACTGCTCTCCCTGGTCCAATGGGCTGTCAAGATGTCCAGTCAGTTGACCCAACAGGCCAATACGCATGGCAGACGCGAAGCCAACAACTGTGGCGAACTCAGCTCAACAGTAGCGACCCCGGGCAAGTCGTTGATACGTCCTACCCCTACCCCATTGGTCTCATGCAGTCCATCGCGGTCGACATCAAGGGTGACTTGTACTCGGTCAATAGCAACACGAACAACCTCATCACGAAGGCCCTTCTATCCGTCGATAACACCACCATCGTTGAATTCAACGTGACGTGTATCAAACCCCGTGTCAACCGGCGCCTTCTTTCTACCTCAGCTGCTGGTCGTTGACTCACACTCCGACTTGTATGTCATGGATTCAGGCGGGCAGTGGAGGTCTGAGTCAGACTTCATCATGATTGAACGAGTCAGTGGGAAGACAGGGGCAGCCTTAGGGCGGATCAATACCAACGCCCGCGATGCGCGTGTGGGTTCCAGCGATGACTGGTCCCTTCGCATCGACAGTCAGGACCGTCTCTTTTACAAGACGCTTCATGCCCAAGCGGCAGACCCGTCGATTCGTGTGTTGTCCACCTCTGGTCAGCTGCTGCACCAGATCGATTGTAGGACAGACCTGGTCGGCGGTTACGGAAGCAGTCGAGTAGTCCAAGACTTGTTCATCGATAAGGTCGACGACAGCGTGTTCATTGCCACACAGGACAGCCTCTTCAAGCTGGACAGTGGGTTCGTGCAGCGTGCGGTGTGGAACATTACTGACATTCGCATCCGCTACTTTGTGGTGGATCAAGCACGCTCTCTTCTGTACGCAGGGCGGACATCAGCATTGACAGCCTTTTACCAGTACAGGCTGATCGAGGATGAGCCTATCCCACAACTGCTGGGATATGTCAGGTCAGTGGGTGATACCCCAGCTCAGAACCCTCGCTACGTTTGGGTGAGGGGCCTGGCCATTGACAGAGCGGGCTACGTGTACGTCATGGACATGCAGATCACAGCACTCAGGCCTCGTGTGTTGGTCTTCGACCCCTCTCTTACACCTGTCGCCAACTACACCGCAATCAACGACTTCGATTGGAGGTGGAACAGCATCGCCCTGAATAGCGACGACTCGCAGCTCTACACTGTCGACTGGGGTGGTATCAACGTGTTCCCCGCGTACAGCGCTAACCGCACGAATGGTGATGGTAGCAGTAGCAGTAGTAGTAGTGGAGGGAGTGAGGGCCAGTCATCATCGTCATCCTCGTCCAGCACGGCCTCATCATCCTCGTCCCTGTCTCCAGCCTCCACCGGCACATCTGGTCATTCATTCTCCTCCTCGTCCTCCTCAGCCCGCACGGCCTCATCATCCTCGTCCCCGACTCCCTCGCCGACTTCAGCTGTCAGTGGTTCATCTTCTTCCTCCTCTTCTTCTTCCTCAGTCACAGTGCCCGACCATGTCAGTAGCTCCAGTGGTAGTGGGGATGGTACAAGTACTAGCAGCGGCTCGTCAGTACCACCACCTGGCTCTGACGACAGCTCTGCTTCCTCCGTGTCTGCCGGTGTGGTCGTTGCGGTCGTTGTGGTAGTGCTGGTGGTGCTATTGACCGTCATCGCCCTCTGCTTGTCGACAGCCTGTCGCGCGGTGTTGATGGGTGGAGTGCGTCGCTGGTGCTGTTGTGCTAGCGGTCAAGAAAAAGGAGTGGATGTCAGCTCGAGCCGCTCCTTCAAGGGTCGCTTGATGCCTCATCAACGACTGTTGGACGTCGATGGATTGGAGATGAGCACCTCAGACGCAGTTGATACTCATTAGAAAGAAACTCATTTCCGATTTCACTCGCGTGTGCAGCCTGTAACTTCATTTGCAACCCGCGGAGAAGTCAAACTTCGTCATCATTCACACCCTCCACCTCATCATCATGGCCCTCTTCATCTGCTCCATCATCCCCACAACTGACACAATCACCTCTCTCTTCCTGCCTCACATGCAATACACTGACGATCCCTCCCTGTCAACCCTACTCACACACCTCAGTCGCATTCAGCACCCGCCCGACGAGAGTTAGGATGAGAAGCGGAGTGCGGTGGAGCACGCTCAACGTAGGGTGGTTGGTGGATGAGGAGGGGTTGACGGCTGCCCTGTCCAGTCCACGGTCCTCGTCACTCACCGCGCTCCTTTCTCAAGAGAGCACCGATTACTCTGAAGGCCTCTACCTCAGCTGTCTCTACTCTCATTCGCCATCTCAACTGCCCCGTCGATGACGATATGGTGGATCTCATACTGGCCTTCAACTCGTACGCGCCCTCTCCAGTCAGCTGCTCTCCCTCCGCCTGATGTGCGAGTACAACGGGAAAGACGGCATCGACGCGCTCACAGCCATAGCGGGCTGCACTGAGCTGACCACCCTCGACCTGTGGATGAAGAATCAGTTCACCTATCGTCCACCGTCCTCGTCTCTCCTCTTTCCTCGCCTCCGTCGACTCCGTCTTAGGACTCCAATTGATGCGCTGCCCCACGTGTTGGCTGGCTGTCTCTCACTCGAGGTGAGTGAGCTGAACACGATCAAGGGTCCACCACTGAGCTTCTCTATCATGGCGGTGCTGGCTGAGCTACCACGCCTGCGGCAACTGGTGATTGAGATGACTTCACGACTTCTTCAAAGATCAGCCGTCGGTCAATAAGGTCAGTGAGTGGGTGCAGGAGCGTCCAGCGGATGCTGCTCCGCTGTTCCCCTCTCTCATTGCACTGCGCATGGGAGGCCGCCTCAGGGAGGGAATAGGGCGTGCAGCAGCGCCTCACTTGTGGTCGACTCTCACCTCACTTTTGTGTGCTTCTCCTCTCGGCTACCTCAACGTGGAAGGCATTCCCTGGCCAACCGCTGAGCTGCCCTCACTCGCTTCACTGTCTCACCTGCAGTCACTCCGACTTCACGAGTGGTCCAACGCGCTGCTTCGCCCATTCTGCCACCATGAAGTGCAAGATGCCAAGGACCACATCCACTGGGACTGGCTGGAGGATGAGCTGCTCCAGTGGCAGGACGACATCAGAATGACGGAGCTGGGAGTGAGGGAGCAGGGTATCGAGGACGGGCACGAGTGGCTGGAGACGAGGCTATATTCTCTGCACCTGCCGCTGCGGTTCGTCGAGGAGCGGGTGTTTTCTGGGGGCAGTCAGGCTGGCAGGGAGGCGTTCTTCGCTCACGTGGAGGAGGTCAACAAGGCCACCGCTACCTTCATCACCGTTGCTGCACAGTAGGTGAGAGTGCCTCACTGTGTGTTTTGGGAGGAGACGTGGCCAGGCGCGAAAAGAGTGCAAGGCTGATCGGTCATCGAGTAGGGGCTATATCCAATCAGTGCCTGTTGTACTGCTACTGACATTGCTTCATTCACATACAGTTTGTTGGCCTTCAAGAATTGATTTGGATGGGAGAGGAGCTCACGAGGAGTGCAGGAAGGGGTGGGCAAACGTGGGAATTTTCAAGCACGGATGGCAGTCAGCAATAAAGTGGAAATTGAATGTAATCATTCACGCTCTCAACACACCTCGTCTCACGCAGCGGCCGAGGAGTCACAACACAGACACAGATGTTCAATCCTCCCCGACGCTCCACTCCCAGTCGTTGTGGGACGAGGCAGGAGCATGAGTTGGATGTTGAGGCGAGTGATGCGTTGCGGCGCCCCCTCATTCGCTGGCTCGTTGATCTGTCCGATGAGATGGCGCAGGTTATCGATGTGGAGCTGATGAAGAGGCAATGACAGCAGGGCATCGCCTGAGATGCGATGGGATGACACGAGGTGAGGGAGCAGGTCGCGGTTGTTGAGCAGGAGACAGGTCAACGTCATGCCCTGTTTGACGCTGGTGATGGCTCGACGGTTGGACTTGTGACTGAGTTGAGGGTGGGTTGTGTTGAGACCACTCGAGACGACGGATCATGCACCACAGAGCAGTGTCGCGCTGCTCCAGGGCAGCCTGTCGCGTTCGATCCAGTGCATCCACACCAGATACATCCAGTGGCGCATGGCGATGGATGCGAAGTGCTGCGCTGCTCGATGGGCTAGTCAGCCAACAGTCGATCAGCGCAGTGGAGGGAGCGAACAACGACATCCTCACTCGAGTCGAGCGCCATCACCGTCGAGTGGGCTAAGGTCGATGCGGTAGGTCAGTGGCCCGCACTCCATTGGCCACGGCGGTCACTCGAATGACGATCAAAGACGGACACGGAGAGGATGTCATCACGGGGAACAGTGTAGGCACCGAAGAAGTGTGAGGACATGCAGCTCAGCCATGACATCACCAGCCGAACGAGGTGGAAGATCACCGTCCATTACACTTGACGGGATGACGGCATGCGATGTGGACGATGACGGGTGGAGTCAGTGGATGCACATCAAAATCGAGGTCGAGAATGGTCTCAGGAGTGTGAGGGTGGAGAAGGGACGTGGCGATGTCTGGCGGATAGTGAGGTGAGATCGTCCAATGATCCGAAGGGGAAAGGGGTGGAGGATGAGGTTGAGTTCTCTGTTGTTGTTATCGTGTTGTAGGAGATGTAGGGGTGGCTGATGGATAAGGTGGAGAGGTCAACGATGTGGATGACACTGTCGATGAGTGGGGCTCGACATGAAGGTGAGAGAGGATGAGGGAGAGGGAGAGAGCACGTGACGGCGTCGACTCAGGCCTGTGTCCACTGAGCTTGAACCACCGCTGGAGGATAGGATATGGGATGAGTGGGAGGTGAGAGGGAGGTGATGGCTTGAATCAAGCGAAGAAGTGTAGCATGCGAGGCTGTGAGGACATGAGGCTGACGGCTGGTGCAGTGGATGAAGGAGTGGAGGAGTGTGTGACAAGAGTGTGTCGAGGATGACAACGGGAGGAGAGGAGACAGAGAGGAGGGCAAAGCTGCAATTCTGCGGTCAGCCCTCTTCGCGCCACTCGCTTTCCCAGTCATCGGACATTCGACTCCAATGGTACATCGATCAGCTCCACTGCTCACTGCACTGCTGTCGCTCATCCTGTCACCCTCTTCAGCTCTCCTCTCTCCCTCACACGCCAGAAGTATGTCAGTCTCACCAGCCACATCCTTACTTCATCAACCGGCTACTCATCCCTTGACACTCACACGGCAATGCATTGATTGGGTTCAGGGGGATGGGACAACGATGACTCATTGCTCACCCGACCCCACACTCTCTCCAACTGGGGTCACACCCGCAGGTGAGCTCGTCCACTGCTTCGACTTGTCATCCACCCATGCAGCGCGGCCTGATCCTCCTGAGCAGTGCAGCCTGGACCTACCGCAACCACCTCCTCCATTCGCGATGGCGCAGTGAGCGGCGCACAGATCGCGACTTCTTCCTCCGTGTTGCCACCTACTCGCTGTACTTCTCGCTAGCGGTGTGGGCTGTGACCCTCCCACTCGTCTCCATCGAGCGACTCGTCCCCTCTATGGGCTCTGCCTTCATCCTCCTCACCCTGTCAATGGCCACCTACATCTTTGTTGGTTGGCTCCTCCTCACCCAGTGCAGCCTCGAGCTCTACTCGCTGCTCACCCTGGTCAAGCGCGCCTTCTTCATCAACGGCCTCTACATGGTCGCCATGTGGCAACAGCTGCAGGCCGTCATGATCCTCGTCTCAGTTGTGGCGTCCAGCCTGATCGATTACAGCAAGATCAAGAGTCAGAAACTCTTCACTCTGCTTCCCATCCTCCTGGCCTGCGTGTACGGTATAGTGCACTCATCACCTCAGATCGCGGCTTCTGTGAGGGGTCCTGGTGTTGGGTGCGGCTCTTGTCCCTGCTATCATGCCTCGCCACATCGCCGTCATCTCTGCGGCCGGCAATGGCAACCTGGGCGACAACGTGCAGGTGGGACGCGTGGAGATCACATCTTGACCGGTGGACAGAGCGGACAGGCATCCCTGTCGTCCTGCACTCGTGGTCGAGGGAATTGTGCTGCTCATCGTACGATGACACGCTCAAGCACTACCTGCCCTCTGACCTCCCCTCCCTCACCCGCCTCCTCAAGGAAAGCCCCAGGCTGGACTGGATCTGGGTAGGTGGAGGTGGCCTGCTGTCCTGTCCTCACCCTCCTCTGAACGACGCAGACCAGGCTTGGCAGTATCACCTCGTTCAGCGCTCTCTGGCGGCCGGCACACGCATTGGGTTCATGGGAGTAGGAGCAATGGAGCCTGAGCTGGTCAAACTCGCTACCCCTCTCCTCGAGTCATCCTCCTTTATCGGAGTGAGAGACGTACTCAGTCGTCGCATCGTGGTCAACAACACTCATATCGACCGCAGTCAGGTGTCAATCATGCACGACCCTGTCCTGATGATGGAACCACCTGTGCCCTCACTGACTTTGTGATATCGATGCGGTTTCATGGAGCGATCATTGCTTCGATGCTCAACATCCCATCACTGGGGATTGACATGACACACAACGCTACGATACCTACGAAGGTGGGTGAGTTGTACTCCAAGCTGGAGTTGGACAGGCCGGACTGTGTGATTTATCCCAACCGTCATCACAATATGACAGTGATGCAGATCAAGTCGTTATACGAGGGGTGTAGGAATAGGACGGGTGCGAGGGAGCATTTGAGGCGGAGGATGGCCAGCATGCGAGCAGAGTTTCAGACGCAGTTCGACTCTGTCTTGTCCATGTCCATGATCACATCTACATAGATATAATCGATATTACAATAGCCTCTCATTGTATTGTACCGCTGCTGTACAGAGACCATCTGTGCTGCGCCCTTCCCTCCTCTGCACCTCAGAACGGCATCCATCCCAACAGATTCATCCTCGACCCTTTCCCACCCTCTTCCCCTGACCCCGAGAACGACCTCATCGACTCGAGCGGGGAGGACGACTGCGCTCGATCGATGGGATCAATCGAAGGAGCAGGGGCAGACGACATCGGGATTGTCAATGCCACGGTCTTCGCCTGAGTGAAGTGAGGACAAACGGGAGCGGACGACAGGATGGGAGCGACGGGCGATGACGGCACAACCGTGTGATACATCTCGAGGAACAACGATCGCACGGCCATCAACCTCTCGCACCGCAGCGCTGCCCGGCGATGGTCCTCCTCATCCTCCTGAGCCTCATCAGCCTCGACCTCATCCGCCGCCTCTGATGGTCGCCACTCGGCTGACCAAGACTTGACCAACTCCTCTCTGCAACTGGAAGGTGGGGAGTGAGTGTGGACGACAGGTTGAGTGGCTGGTGAACGAAGGTTGAGGGGAGAAGTAGCCAAGCCGTCCTTATCCTCTCCTCCTTCACTGGAGCTGTCAGACGCGTTACTGTGCTTGCCACTCCTCTGGTTGAGCACGTCGATCATCGTCCAACTGCCACCTCGAGGGATGGCAGAGGAGGAGGTGGAAGTTTGGGGTGGTGGTGGACAGGTAAGAGGTGGGTGGCGAGACGGAGGCCGGCTGCATGATGAACGAAGTGGAAGGAGGGGAAGACTCTTTCCGAGGGATAGGAATGGGCGCGGAGGAGGTAGACGAGGAGGAGGTGGAAGTGGAAGGAGAGGTGGTGACTGCATCGGTGAAGTAGGCGTCGTGAAGAGGAGGAGAAGGAGTGGGCTGAGGAGGAGGGGCTGCGGATCGTTTGTGCTGCTTCCGCCGTTGACTGGAGGGCAGCCTGAATTTGTGAGATGTGATGAACTGGAGGAAGTCGAAGCAGAAGTAGAGAACATCTTCTCCCTTACCGTGACGATTAGCGAGGTGATGAGAGAACAGACACCAGTCGTAACCGAGTGTAAGATAGAGCATCTGCAGTGGAGAGAGGGAAGGATGGGCCTCGCCATCAGCCCATAGCGACAGTCGGAGGAGGGAGATGAACAGTGGGGTACGATCCCACCCACTGACGCAATGGATGGAAAAGCCAGAGGGAGAGGCAGGAGAGAAAGAGGCGGAGGAGGAGGGAGAGAGGGTGTGGAGAAGGAGGAGGAGGTAGTTTTTGGTCAACGTGACGACGGACCATTCCCTGTAGTCCTTCCACTGAAGGGGGAGAGTGGCGCTGTCGGACGAAGAGGCAGCGATGTGGCCATGCGCTCCGTCATCGTCCTCCTCCTTGCCCTCAACTGCGTCTTTGAGGCGACTGACCAGTGGGAGAGATGGAGGGGGGTCGGGTGCAGATGAGACCAGCGGAGAGGAGCCTTCGCGTTCAGCAGCGTATTGCGTTGGTTGAGGATGGGAGGCTGAGGAAGAAGGTTGTGTGATGGAATGAGAGGGAAGGGGAGCTGTGTAGTCGACTTGACCCTTCTCCTTCTGCTGCTTCTCCCAACACGGCCAGTGCGTATCATCCTCGTAGTACGTCTCCTCCCCGTCCCCATCCTCACTCAGCTCCAGCCCTTCCATCTCCAGCTCCAACTGCAGTAGACTGTCAACGAACGACTGCTGCCAATCAAACACTAAACCCACCGGACTCCTCCCATTAGCACGATACAGCGCAAAGAACTCACAGCCTGGATAGGGAGTAGGGACGATGGTGAAGGCGCGGTAGGGACGAGGGGCGGAAGTGACGGTGGATGAGAGAGAAGGATCCTGCGATTCGCTCTTCTCTGACGACGTGGAGCGTGACGCCCATTTTTTTCTTCCTGTGCTCCACCATGAGGTCAATGATGTAACGGGTGTGGAGGCGTGAGAGGAGCTGCTCATCCGCCTCCCTCGCACTGCCCGTGTGGCCTGCACCCTCTGTGGCAGTGGTGGCAGTGGTGAGGATGGGAGGAGGGGATTGGACGCGGAATGAGGCGGACATGGAGTCGTACAACGAACCGAACAGCTCCTTCGTCCTCGTCGTCACCTCGTTGTACATGGCCTCAGCTGGGACACTCAGAGTGGACGATCGACTGATGTTGACCCCTCTGCACATCAGCACTGGACACACGAACCGACCGTGCACTCGATTGAAGCGAGACGACTTGACGCGCTACACGGCTTCCGTCATCATGCCTGGTCTACTTGTTCATCCTCATCTTGTTCCTCCTCTCCTCCTCCTCCTCCTCCTCCTCCTCCTCCTCCTCCTCCTCCTCCTCCTCCTCCTCCTCCTCCTCCTCCTCTCCTCCTCCTCCTCTGTGTTTGGGTGTTGTCGTGCTATGTCGGTGAGTATATCGAGCTTAAGTTGACTCTGTCGTGTTGTGTGTTGATCTTCTGACTGGTGGAACTCGTCCCTGATCTCCTCTTCAGTGATGGCATCGATGATATCGAACAGCGCTTCCCTCTGTCTGTGTCCATGTGGTGTGAGTGCGAGGCTGAGTTGACTGAGGTGTTGATAGTCAACATCTCCACCATCCCGTCCTTCACCTTGACCCCATAACCTCATCCACTCTACCACTCGCTCCACGTGCACCTCATCGCTGTTGTCCTCCTTCTCCTCCTTCTCGTCATCTATCGGCCACAGCGGTTGATTCACCCTCACGATGGGGTGCTCTTTGGCTTGACTGCGAATGGTGTGGTTGTGGACAGGACCAACCATCCTCATCACCACATCCCGTCTCTTGGTGAGACAACATTGAACAGCTGATCGACCGTACTGTCGCTCCTGATCACTCTCCCTCCTCAACTCGACCAGTGGAGCATTGTTGCGTACGGAGGAGGGAAGCCACGATAAAAAGAGGAAGATGGAGTGGAGTTGAGGTAGACGACGTAGAGGGGCTAGACTAGAGAAGAGGGTGTGGTGAGGCAAGTGAGGTGGTCCAGCAGCGAGGAGGATGTGACGAAGGAGAGGGGCAGCTCTGCCCATCAACTCGATAGTCGACGACATCAACTCGTGTTCGACTCCATCGACCAGATCGAATCGTACGCCATCATCCGTGTCGACACCACTCGTGCCAACTATCAACGCGGCTTGCAAGGAGGGGAAGAGTGGACGACACCGTCTCATCCCGTCAACCTCGTCGTCCTCAACGCCTTCCTGCACTGTTATCATCGGCTCGATCGTGTGTTGTGGTCGGGTAGTGGCACCTGCTCCAGCCATAGGGTCAAGAGCTGAGCACACGAGACACCAACGATAGGGAACAATCCGGCACCCGTCGTATGGCACGGCTCATGGACGGCGAGATGAATCAAACAGGGGACAGAGGCGAGGATCAAGTGGAGTTGAGCATCAGTGAGTTGGACACGAAGCGACAGTGAACGGAGAGATCGACAGACGGGGAGAGGTGGAGTGTCGTCGTCTAGTAGCAGGCGGGTCATTGACACCGTTTGCCTCACTACACCGAACCGCCTCCTCACCAGTCCACCCTGCAGTGTCAATGACCGCAGTTGCTGTGATTGTAGGATGACTGACAGTGACTGGTGTTCCAGTCCATGACGAGGCAACTCGAGCTCAATGGTGTGCAGCGTGTTACAGTGGGTGGTAATGAATGAGAGATGGCTCGACATGAAGGCGGAGTAGACCTGCTCTTGACTGTCCTTGTCCTCGTCCCCTTCCATCATGAGGTCCGCTGCTCGACGGGAACGAAAGTGACGGAGACGTGGAAGAAGAGGCCACTGCTCCAAACACTGGAGAGCGGAAGGGGGAAGGGTCGATGAGATGTGATAGAAGAATGACCAACTCCACCCACCATCAACCCACTCAACTGCTCTGCACCACGATCGCACTTGATCGACACGTGTTGAATGTTCGACAGTGGTAGGTCCAACCCAAGCACAGGCGGTAGAGGAGGACCCAGATGGGGGAATGAGATCAGGGAACGACAAGACACGAAGTGTGGATGTCAACTCCACCGATTGAGCTGACGCCTCGAGAGGGGGAACAACTGAGGAGTGATCGGAGAACTGGTAACCATCCGACAGGTCAATACAAGTGATGGACGGTGCATGAGTGAGGGAGGACGACGGTTGGCCTATTGCACGATACTGAAAACCACACCTTTGGAGCCACCTTGACATGCACCAGGGAAGGGAGCACAGAGAGGAAAGACAGACGTAGTGATGCCTCACCGCGCACATCGAACAACAACAGAGTTTGCAGGCGATGGTGAGGAGGAAGTGGAGGAGAAGGAGAAGGAGAAGGTGAAGGAGAAGAAGGAGAGGAGGGAGTGACGAGGTTGGTGTAGTGGTCAGGTGCGGGTTGGAAGATGGCTGCAATGTAGTCTGTACTCTCTTTCCAGTCTCGAGGCGCTTCGATGGTGAGTGTGATGGGGTGGAGAGAGCGGATGAGTTCAACGATGCGGGACAGGTAATCGTCAGTCAATGTGCCATCACACTCCCTCTCCACCCTGTTGACGTGAGCCTTGTAATCCTTGACATAGAGTGAGGAGCAGTCGGAGATGAGACGAATGTAACGTTGCCAGTACGATTGACGAGCAGGGAGATGACAAGTGGCGGCGGTCAACTCGAGGATGATGTGATCGTGAAGTGAAGCACACGGCTGGAGAGGAGGAAACGATCGACTGACATGAGTCAACTCACACCACTTCTGACCAGGGTCGAGATAGATCAAGATCGATGACACCATCAAATCACACGACAAGTCCAACAGCCAACACCGATCAACACACGACATGTCAGAGGTCACTGTCAACCTCACCCTCTTGCTCGACCGAATCACACCACTGGAGGGTGTGACACTGACGATCGACGAGACTGGGAAGGACAAGGGAGGTGATGGAGGGTGAGACATCGGGCGGTGGGGAGGTGCGAGGTTGGGGTCTTTGCCCTCCTTCAGCGGCCGAACAGTGGCCTCCTGCCACACCTCGACGGTATCGTTCTGGTCGAGGCAGTGGGGGAAGGAGAGGAGGTAGGCGAACGTGTCAGTGTTCACTTCCAGACGATCGAGTGCACCCGCGCCAGGAGGAAGGGATGAGACGGGGCAAGTGGACCAGAGGCGCTGCACACAGTCGTACTCCTGCTTAGTCCGACACAACAGCGTACACGTGAAGCAGGCGGGAGTGAGAGGAGGGACCGACCGACTGACGCCAGCCAGATACTGAAGCTTGTGCCGTAAGTTCAGGTGCTGGGCGATAGCAGGGAAGAGGTCGACGGGCAGGAGATGGATGGGGAAGGAGGAAGCAGATGTGGAGGAGAAGGAGGAGCAGGAGGAGGACCAAGATGAAGAGGGGGAAGGAGTGGAGCAGGACAACGTGGTGGGAGAGAGATGCCAAGGTCGTTTGGTGTTGTGATGTTTGCTCTTGGGTGAGTAGATGGTGCGCGGGAACGAGAGGTGCCTACCTACGTCGTTGTTGGGATGATTTGACTCCTTCCATCATGTGGTATGGTAGGGTGTAGGTAGGGCGAGGTGGGTGAGGTGGCAGAGTGATGGAGGAGAAATGTGATGGTAGCGATCAACGGTCAAGAGGAGAAGCTGTGCAGTGTCAGACAGCGAAACGCGCAGTCTTTGCGCCATTCAAATCGTCACACTCGCACCACTCGCCCTGTCAACGAGTCACTGAGTCATGCCAAAGGAACACATCATCATTCAGAGTACCGTAGTCATACAACACCTACCACCACACACCCGAGTCATCCACCACCTCCTAACACCGCCAGTCAGCTCTACACACTTGACCTCAAGCCCACTGACTGTTCTGTCATCGACACAACACTCATCCGATCCCATCATCCCAACACATCTCATCGACTTCACTGTCCAACAACAATGCCGCGTCTGATGGTGTGAGAGCATCATCTCACAGCACTCGACTTATCATGTCAACTCCCATGCTGGTGGGCATGGTGGGTGTGTGGTGCCTACTCGCTGTCAGCAAATCAGGTGTTGGCCGTCAAGATCAGCCCTCATCTCATCCCTTGGTTCCTCCTCACCTCCTCCTTCCTCCTCTACGCCCTCACCCTCCTCTACACCCGCCTCCCTCGAGTATTCGCCATCACTCCTCTCTCCTCTCCCTCTCACCATCGAAGCGCGGCAGCGATCGGTCAAAGCGATGAGGAGTGCGAGGAAG
>JAXUIC010000705.1:0-18658 GCA_035136125.1 Quercus rubra
TAAGACAGTAGCACAGCAGTGGAAGGATTTACCAAGCCTAGGAGTGTCGGTTGTTGCACCCCGTCATCTGAAACAGACACAACAAGC
This sequence comes from Quercus rubra, assembly GCA_035136125.1. NCBI lineage: Eukaryota > Viridiplantae > Streptophyta > Magnoliopsida > Fagales > Fagaceae > Quercus > Quercus rubra. The sequence continues at coordinate 88 of JAXUIC010000705.1, forward strand.
CGAGGAGTATCTTCAGCATTGCCTCAACTTCTGAGAGAGATTCACCAAGCCAAAGAATGTCACCAGCCATGCCTCTGACATCTGAAAGTGATTCCCCAACCCATGAAGTATCGCTGCCTATCCCTCCACATCTGAGGCAGATTTATCAAACCAGGGCTGCCATCTATGTCTCCAAGAGCTGATAGTGATTTACAAAGCCAGGAAGTGTCCATGGTCTTGCCTCCAACATCTGAGAGGGATTTACCAAACTGTGATATGTCAGTAGCTATGCCCCCAGCAACTGAAATGGATTTACGAAGTCAAGGAGTGCCATATCCACATCCCCATCATCTGATGGAATGTATATGTCTCAGGCTCAGTGGAATGACACTCAACCCTCAGTATCTCAAAGGACCGAAACTCTTCCACCAACTTCTGAGAGGATTCATGTACCTACATCTCAGAGGAATGGCATCACATCCCCGGCATCTCAACGAGACGCTGCTATGGCCTTGACTTCTGAAAGGGTATATGTTCCTACATCTCATACTCTAGACAATATGGGTCCAATATCCCACAGAACGACAGTGTGGCTCCTACATCTCATAGGATTGACACTACAGTGCATCCGACTTCGGACGGGGTATTCTTGCTGGCAGCATCTCACTTGAATGACAGAATGGTCAAACATTTCAAAGGACTGACACCTCCATGTTTTCAACTTCTGAGAGGCTATACATGACTGTCACATCTCAACTGAATGACCATATGGGTTCAACCGCACAGAGGACTGATAATATTGCGTTACATCCAGCGTCGGAGAGGATATACATGTCTGCAACATCTCAAGGAATGACAACTTGGCTCCGGCTTCTCAACGGGCTGACTCTGTTCCTCCTGCTGAGAGAATGTACAGGTCTCCGATAGTTCAGAGAAACTCTGGTATGCCTCCGACATCTGAGAGGTTATATATTCCTGGGACATCTCAGAGGATGTATTCTCAGGACCCCATGATGTCAATAGATGAGTTTCCCAGCCAAGGAGCATCACTGACTTTGCCAACATCTCAGAGAATATAGAATATTCCATGATACAAATTGTTTTCCATTTTAGGATTCTATAGACAAATTAGTCTCATAATGCCAAATAAGTTTATTTTCTTTTTTTGAAATACAAAATCCGTTCTCTTTTTTCTTTTGGAGAGTTGCAGAGAGGGAAAAAGGGGAAGGACGAAAGATGAATCCACTTAAGACATTCTCGGCGTACAGTGATGTGGTATTCCGCAACCATTAAAACATGACATATGCTCAAAAACTAATATGAAATAGTTACTTTTTGTAGTAGGTGGCTTGTATTTATTGGTGTGGAGTACCAGATTTACTGTACTTTGGTAGTAGTGATCGATGAAAGCAAGTAGAACCAGAAATGGATGATCTGGCGTTCATGGAATAATGAACTTAAGAAGCTTGGACCTCATAGTCATTGCTCAAGTGGCAAGAAGCTGTCGTATTGGGCAGGAAGCTGTCGTATTGCTGCATGCTTCTTCAACGACATTCATTTGGATCTCTATCAAAACTCAAAAGATAGCAAACAAAAATACTAATCAAAATGAAAAAGCAGCCAACAGAAGGCATCATAATCCCAGAATGAAAAATAAATTATGCCAACTTAATGAGCGGAAAAACTGTAAAATTTGACAATTTGTTTGTTTTTTATTTTTGTGAATTGAAAAATAAAAATAATATATGAGATTTATAAGTATTAGTTTCAAACTCTTTTATGGGATTACTTTTTAATTAAGAATAATTGATACAATATATTATATTATCTAAATTAAGCTATCTATATTTGGTTATATTTGTTATTTGAGAGTGTTTTAAATTTTTGTTAATTTTTTTTAATAAAAAAACATGCATTTTACATTTAATTATTATATAAAATTAGATATTTTGTGAATAATGTAACGTGTAGTCGTAATCTATTATTTGTACTCCATACAAATGATTAATCCTCAATGCGTCTGGACAAACTATTCATCCTCTGTGGAATAAGCATTCTCCAAAACCACTAGTTAGAAGCATGTATTGACATTGGTATTGGATAGAAGCATGTATTGGTATTGGAAGGTAGTTTAAGTGGCAAAATAAGTACTCTTTCAGCTTCGATTCTGTATTCAGAATAGGAAAACTGCGAGTGTCTGGTATAGAGTATAGACTGAGAGGAAGGAATGCAATGCACAGACACGTCCTGCTGGGGCTGGGTGACAACATCAACTACTTTTCCTCCAAAACTCAAACTCAAAGTTGCTCAGACACAAACCCATTTCGAAAAGAAGTATGACGATGCTTCTTACGATGTGAAAGTGAAAGTCCCTCTACCTTCTCATGTGCAATCCATTACTAGCACTTCAAACCCATTTGTGAAGCACTGCCTCAAGCTGCGCCACAACTCTTCTTATCGCCACTCTCATGGTTCAGTTCTCGTTGTGGGTGCTACCCCTATTAGGTACTCATGCCAATCCTTCTCTCTTTTGATTTCAATTTATCTGGGTGGTTTTCTATGTTGTAATCAGCAAGCCTAGTAGCCCAAAAATTCAAATGGGTATCTTCTATTTTTTCTTAAACTCTGTTTTCGTAGCTGAGAATATGTAGGAAAGTAAAAGAATATTATTATCATTATTATTTCCAAGAATTAGTGAATGAGTTCTGCCGTGGACTTTGTAATTATCAGTGATTAGAGCTTCTCAAATGAATTCCGGCTTTCGCTTTTTTTGTGGATGCTCAGCTGTGGAAGAGAAGAAAAGAAATTGAATTGTTCAATCTTATGAATTTTGTTCTTCTGGGCTTCCAAAATTTACAATTCCGGACAGTTCAGATATTTCGGGTCCCAAATAATTTAAGAGAATGAGAGTGAAATCTTTGGTTGAGGAAATTTGAATAGTTTATTTTCTCTTGTATGATTCCTTTACTTTTGGTTTGCATAATGCTATTTCATCTTATTCATTGTCACCGATATGGCAGCTCTGTTGTTAAATTTCTATGAACTATTTATGTTGTAGTCAACATGTTCCCTACATTTGACCTTCTACTTTTTTATTATTAAAGATTTAATATTTTTTAATCTCCTCCATGACTTACCTGAAATTTTTACAATACTTCAGCATTCACTGCCTAATTGATTATGGGAACTACATGTTAATATGTTATAGGTGATAAAGCAATGACATATTCTTTGTTTGTAGGGAAATATACAGGTTTCAAAAATCGTGCAGGATAAAACTGTGGGAATGGATTGTTTACTTCTACTTGATAAAGCTAAGGTTCCTGAAGAGATGGATGATCTCTCTGTTCGCATTGTGCGTGTGAGCTCTATGGTGATGAGAAAACTTTCTGGTGTGCAGTCAACTGAATCTATTGAAGCAATTGCCCTGATGAGTATTCCTACCAGTTTTTTCAATGTAGTTGATGATCAAGAAAAGGCAGATTGTCAAAGATGGTTTGCATCACCACATCGAATTCTAGTCCTTGATGGGATCCAGGTGATTATCACACTTATCTTGAGTAGTTGTCATTATTGGGAGGCTGTTGATTGGCTTTTCTTCCATTGTTGTAGCCTTGCATTTTTTTTTTTTTAAATTTTTTGTTTAAAAAGATGATATCACGTAAGTGTTGGCTTTTTGGGGTGATTATGGATGCTGCTCTAGTCTTCTGCTCGGTGGAGATCCAAGTATGAAAGCTGTATTCTTAGAAAGTAGAAGAAAAAAGTCATTGAAGGGTAATAGATCTAATTACCAATTTGTTTTAGGTAGAGTCAATTGAAGCCAAGAGTTTGTCATGCTACATGGCTGCAACTCAGTCACCTGATATTTCTTTTCTCATCCGACATTAAAGACACCTATATTAGTAGTTAATACATACATATATAAATATGCAAGACAGAAGCAAAACATGAATTCTGTTAGGTTTAATAAAACTGTTGCAACAAAAGATTGGAAATAATTGAAGTCTCTTTCATCTCTTCCCTATTATTTGTTAAATGCACAAAATTCCATAAAGGTTTATTAGTGCTGCTTTATACAATAAACATGACATGTTAACTGAAGATTCCTAACTCCTAAGATGCTGTTTGCTATCCCGGTTACAATTACAGGCAATTGAATTTAGGAACCTTATTGAATTTTGTATCACTAATTCAAAGGTGTTATTCACTGCAGGATCCTGGAAACCTCGGTACATTACTCAGATCAGCTATGGCCTTTAAATGGGTAAGTAAATAAGTTGCAATTTCGAAGTATCTGCCTTCTTTATACTTTTTTATGTTTCTCCACAACCTTTCTGATGTTATATTATATGGATGCTTCTCCAACTTGCATTGCTGAACTTCAGTTGTGTTAAAAGCTTTGATGTAAAGTGCTATTTCTTTTCATCATTAAGGAATCAGTTTGACTCCCAACCATCATTGCTGCAAATCGATGTTAGTTGATGATTGCTTACAGGTTTCCTTGGCTGCCAGTAGAATGCATTAGCCCTGATTGGTTTCATTATTTTAAACTTCTCAATGATAATTGTCACAAGCAATAACAGTTTAAGGGTTACACTTACATATTGAGACTCAACTATCTTTCCATTCTGTTGTAAGATGTCCCACTCCTTTTACTGAACAGAAAGATCAATGATTAGCCGTACACTATTATGACTTCTATAACTTAATGCAACTCTTTTCATGCATTTTCTTGCCTAACGTGAACTATTGTTCTTCATCTATATTTTAGAAGGAAGTCTAATATTGGGACCGGTGTCCAACAGGGAGGGTGTTTTTCAACTTCCTGGCTGTTGTGATCCGTTTAATGAGAAAGCACTTCGAGCTAGCCGAGGAGCCTCCTTTCAGCTCCCTATAGTTTCTGGCAACTGGGTTCATCTTGAAGCCCTTATAAATGAATTTGAAATGAAGGTGCTGGCTGGTCATCCAGAGAGTACTGGAAATTTAAAGCCAGTTGCTTGGCTTTCTCAAGAGCTAGCAGATTCTTTTGTAGATGTACCATTGTGCTTTGTATTGGGTAGTGAAGGAAGTGGTCTTTCAGAGAAATCTTTGCAGGTTTGTGAGCTTGTGAGCATTCCAATGGCTGGAGAGTTTGAGTCTCTGAATGTTTCAGTGGCAGGAGGGATTTTCTTGTATATGCTTCAGCCTAAGAATCAGAGATGTGTCTGATTCTTTTTCTCTTTCTGTTAGTGCTATAGGAACTACGGAGAGTAACGTGCATGAGCCCTTTGATTTTGAGTTGTCACATTATCGAAGATAAAAGAGCCTTCCTCTATTTGTTTCATTTGTAATATAGATGGATGGTAAACTTGTAATTACAAATACTGTGCAGCAAAATTGAATGATATAATTTCCTAGGAAGGTTTTGAGATGCTTTGAGTTAATCACCGGGCCAAAATGGGTATTTAACCATAAAATACAAACTATTTAGTTAGTAGGCGCACTTTTCAAACTATATCCATTTCTAACAAATCGAGCCTTTGAGGCTCGATATCCAGGACATAAATCGAGCCTCTAAGGCTCGGTTTGCATGTTCTCACGTGGCAAAGTTCCACGTGGCATTTACGTGGAACTCGAGTCTCAAAGACTCGAGTTCCACGTAAATGCCACGTGGACGCCAACATGGCTTCAAACTCGAGTCTGTGAGACTCGGTTTACTAAAAGTGAAACCGAGTCTCAGAGACTCGATTTTGGAAAGCTTACAGCCCTGGCTATTGTCATGTCTGGTCATGTTTGTGAGATAGGCCATGTCCCTATGTTTTTTGTCTGTTTTGGGAGGTATATGTGATACGAATAAAGTGTCTCTGATACCCATAATATCATGTTGACTGTTTTGAGATGTTTTCAAAGAAAAGTTGCAGTATGTTTTGTCTGTTTTGGGAGGTATCAGCGAATATTAAGATTACGAATAAAGAACTCTCACACCTTCAGCAAGTGAACAGAACATTAACAACTCTCACACCTTCAACAACTTGAATCCCAGAACCTCAATAACTCTCACAGAACCTCTCTCAACAACTCTCACACAACCTCTCTCAGCAATTGTCACAGAAACTCATAAACTCTCATACATATTCAGCAGCAAAACATTGCTCCTCTCAGTCTCATACAATTTTAGCAGTACATTTGCACATCCTCATGTCAGGTAAGGGTCTCCTCACTCTCTACTTGGTTGTTTAGTGTATATAGCTGCTTTAGAAAGTGTTGCTTGCATTGAATTTGTCATGCCATATCCACTTTTGTTAAATAATTGTTTGTATTAGGCAAATATATTTGTTCCCTGAAAAGATATTTGTTTGTGTTAAAATATGTATATTTGTTTCCTTCTAAAAAATATGTATATATAATTATATTAATATTTATATTTATATATTTATACAACTATATATTTAAATATTTATAGAAATATATTTATAGAAGTATGTAATTATTTAATTATATAGTTGTATAAATATATAAAGATAAATATATTTATATAAATATTTAAAGATTTAATTATATAGTTGTATAAATATATAAATATAAATATAAATAAATACTATATATCTAAATATTTATATAAATATATTTCGATAAATATTTTTATATAAATATATAAATATTTAATTATATAGTTGTATAAATATATAAATATTTAATTATATAGTTGTATAAATATATAAATTTGAGTTTGTATAATTATATAAATATTAATTGTATAATTATATAAATATTTGAGTTTGTATTAATTATATAGTTCTATAAATATTTAATTATATAGTTGTATAAATATATCAAATTTGAGTTTGTATATTACATCTGGTATATTTGATTGTATATTAATGCCTTGATTTTGAAATTAGATGATATGTCTAATTTGATTGATCATAATCATATTCACATTAGTGTTTTTTTTTTTTTTTTGTCTGATGAACCCTGCTCTATGTTATTTCATTAATAGTAGTGTAATAGGATATGCCATTAATTTAAAATTACTTGAATGATGTTGTTACATAATTGCACTCATTCATTTGCACATTCTCATGGCTTTTGTTGTTTGGTTTGATATTTTTATTTATATTTTTGTTAGAGCTGAGTTTAAATTTTGTAATGGGGGTGAGTTTTGTCTGTAGTTTTTTTATTTGTTTGAGTACGAAATTATAAATATTGAGTGTGTTTGTATGTGATGTGGGGTGAGTATATGCAGTTGTTACACTTATAGAAGTTGTGATTTCTGTACTTTGAGTAGATAGAAAAGGTTTTGCAATTGATATTAAATGAAAGAGATCAATTATGTCACTAACATAAATTTACTTGGCTCTCTAACAGGTTCACAATCTTTCAAGAATATTGATATAAATGTATATTTCGGTGGACCCCTTGACAATCCTGAAGGGATTGACGGATTCCCATTTAGAGGGGAGGGTATCGAATGCTACTACATGATGTTACGTCGTAAGTTGAAAACGTTGAATGATTTGAAGAGGAAAATAATGGATGAATTGAAATTGAACCCTGCTTGGTATGACATCAATATTATGTATCGTTACCCACAAGAAGTCCTTCATGAACGGATAAATTACAGGTATATGATGATCAACGAAGATAAACATGTCAAGATGATGTTTAATAGGATCCAAAAAATGCCTCAAGTAAATGCTTTGAGTTGTATGTAAGTTTGGAGGCAGCTGTAGACAACACTACTGAGGTGGTGCAACAAACAACTACGGCTTTACAATTTACAGCCCTAGATGATGGATGCACTACAATGGGAGGATATACAATGGGAGGTTATACGCTCCCATCTGAAGATTATGTTGCGAATACTGGTGAAACCCTCTATTCCTAACAGAGCCATTTAGAGGAGGAAGACGAAGACGAAGACGAAGAACATGCTATGAATGATGGTGAAAATCTTGATGATGTGGATTAGTATGAAGAGAGGATTGAGCGAGGCGACTTTGAGAACGATATTGATGAGCATGAAGTCGTTCCCAATTTTGAAGAGGAAAATATGGAGTACCATGATGAAGGTGATGCAGACGATGATATTGGTGTCCAGCATGATACAAATACGACCACTGGCTACAGTGCTCCTGCGGAGTCATTCTACGCAAATACTTGGGAAGATATAGTTGATCCATCACGTCTTCAGATCCCATTTCTTTGTACTTGGGAAGATGGGATGCATTTTTGTAAAGGGTTGACTTTTGCAAATAAATAGGCGGTGAAGAATGCATTGATCAAATACGCAGCAAAGGATAATAGACATTTCATAACCCAAAGGTCGACCAAAACTCAATTGTGCGCCGCATGCATTGACGACAACTGCAAGTGGTATGTTGGGGCATACATGAAGCCTAAATTGAATGGTCTGTGGATGGTCACGTCTTATGTGGGTCCACACACTTGTATACCCTTTGGCCTGCGAAGAGACGGTAAAATGATGGATTCTAATTTTGTTGCATCAGAAATTGTGGGAAAGATTGCGACAAAAGCACACTGCTCCTATTGATGAGCTCTGGCAAATCATACGTACTAAGTATGATCATGAGCTTTCTTACTATAAAGTATGGCACGCAAAACAAAAGGCAATTGCTAAGATATTTGGGGATTGGGAGGAGTCTTACCAAAGGTTGCGAAAGTTGTTGTTGGCATACTTGGATCAGGACTCAGGTACCCAGTACAGCTATCACACCATACCTAGGCCAAACGAAGGTACTGCGTTACTGCGCTATGTATATTGGGCATTCGCTCCATGCATTGCTGCATTCCAATATTGCAGGCCAATGATTAGCATTGATGGGACTCATCTGTATGGTAAATACAAAGGGGTATTGATGGTTGCAATGGCAACTGATGCTAACCAAAAGGTTTTGCCTCTCGCCTTTGCTGTTGTGGACAAGGAGTCAGGGGCTAGTTGGGGTGGTTTTTAGAGTGTCTCAGGACTTCGATTGAGCATGTCATGCCAAATCGTGGCATTTGTATTATTTCTGATCGACATAAAGGTATCAAATGTGCCATTTGAGAGTGGCCTAGAAATGCAAGTGATGGAACAGAACAGGTATTTCACCGATATTGCCTTCGACATGTTGCTAGTAACTTCAACACACACTTTGAGAACCCGACTCTAAAGGCATTGGCCTTGAAAGCTGGACTTTTTGCTATCCATCTCTTAACCTATACTAATTCTAAAACATTCATATTCTACAATAATCGTAGTTACTACGGCTGGTTTTGTACCATGTATATTGCCAAACTATTAAGGAATTATGACTTATGAAGTGTAGCCTTTTTGGGGTTTATTTCATATTTTGCATGTTGGTTGCAGCATGCATCACTTTTTTGTGAAGAACTCAAAATTATTAGTTAAGAATAACATGACATTTCTTACATTGCAAAATTGCAAATGAAAAAGGTATCATTTGAGTTACCTTTTTTGGACCTTATGCCGTCTTGTATACTGAGGAGGAGCTCTTGCATGTCCTTCGTCAGATGCCTGAGGCCCAGCTTTGTGTCCATGTTTGTGCCCCCCTGTCCCACAAGGAGGTGCCTTTGATATGCGTTTCGGCCGACCTTCTGGTTGAGCAGGTAACCCACCAGCCTGCTCAACCTGAACATGGGGTGGGTCGATGGCTGATGAAGGGCCAATAAACATACTGTCGGAGGGTGGCTCCTGGTGCATGTCAGGAGGTGGGGTTAGATGAATACCCAAGTCAAAGGATGGAATGGGTGACACCTCGGGAAATGACTGTGGGGTGGGTGTATGAATGTCAGACCCAGGACAAGGATGTGGAGTCGATGGAGGGATGGTGGGACTACGGGATGAATGTAGGGTGGGTGAAGGGATGGTGGGGCTAAGGGATGGATATGGGGTGGGTGGAGGGGGGATCAGGGGTAGGGACAAGTCGAGGGGTACGAACAGGCAGACGTCTGGTAGGAGCTGTGCTCGTGCTTGGGCTCTCAGTAGTGCTTGGCCTCTGAGTAGCTGCTGCCGCAGTAGTAGCTGCCTCCTCATTCGGGGCCTCAGGGTCCGGAGGTCGTACACTTCCAATCACTTGCACTGCTATCAGCACATCAGTAATGTCCTGGTGGTCCTCCATGCCCACCGGGTGACGGCTCAACAAACGAAGGTATCCTTCAACCTGCACAAGGAAAACCCAAGTTTATTAGTAATGCAATACGAAATCAACAATGCGAATGAATAATAAAATAATAGTTCGAATAGTATAAGAATCCAACGAAGCTCTTGTTTGGCTTACATCTTTTTCTTTCGAGAACCCACCCACTTTTAACATTGAAAGTCAAGCATACATTGAGGGTAAGGGGGAAAGGAGTGACAAAAAAATAAAGATAAAAAGAAAGAGATGATGAGCAAAGTCCATATAAATAGCAAAAGAGAGAAATAACCCTTTCAGTTGGGCAAAATTGAAGACCAATTATGAGTTCCACAACCATAAACATGGTTAATCATTCCACCAAGAACAGTTAACAAATAAGGTTACATCTCATAATCTCAGTTTTGCCAAATCGATAATCCATTTCAATATATCATGTTTTATAAATAGTGGTTTCATGCTACCAAATTTTGAAATTTGTACAAGACATGGAGAAGTTACCATTATAATCAATGTAGCACTAGGAACATCGATGAACCTCCGAGTCACCCTTTTGAACCAGTCGAAGTACTGATGCTGTGGAGGCATATCACCAAGGACTGCTTGACAACACCATTCAAGGCGATTACCCCAATGCAGGAGATGCAGAGCATGTTTCCGCATCCAATCAACGCCGACCTTCCCCCTCAAATCAATGGCATGAAGCACGGTGTCGGTGTCAACATCGTTGGGAATTTCTTGGATCATCCCAAATTGACGAACGACACGATCCGGTGTATGTTTCTCTACTAGGTGGAAACATACAAGCGGCACCGTTGCCGTCCACACAGCCCTCCCTGCAACGCACCATGGCGGAAGGTCCTGAAAATCGAGATCATACGGCTGCCACACCACCTACAGTAGCCCAAAAACAAGTACGCAACACATTAGGCAACTATGTTTATATTTCAAAGTTCACCAAACATATATCTTGTTCCTAAACATGTTAACATGTTAAACAAGGCATTTTCATACCTGGCCTGGCAACATTGAAGCTATTTACTGGCGATACCTGTCCCTGAAGATGTGGGCAGGCCTGTTTTTCTTGTTTGGAACCCACAACCACCTACAACAATCAAGGACAAGGGATCAATATCTACAACTTTCCTACTAACATAATGTCATGACTAAAACTATAATGTTATCACATATAACTACTAAGATAATGTTATAGATATTTACTGAATTAACAATATCACTTGAATAAAAAACTCTTATATAAGGTAGAGACTTACTTCAGGTACAGAGGACCACGTGCTGGAGGACCATAAGCGCCCATTGGCGGGCCACGCTCAACTGCCGGGCACAAATAGGGGAACCTGGCCCATACCCAATACTGGACCAACAGTAAGCAACCACCGATTTGACTGGTGTCCTTATGGCTTGCCCTGCATAGCTCTCGGTACAACCATGCAAGGCAAGCACTTCCCCAACTGTACCTTCGTGGATTGTGAAGGTCTTCCAACTGCTGCACCCACATTAGATGCACCCTATCGCCGGATTTTGTCCATGAATATTGTGTCCCCCCAGTAGCGCTAGGATATAGCATCGTGCGTACTTATGCAGCTCATCTTCTTCGGCATTAGGCGGCAATGGATTAGCAACTTGCTCTAAAAGCCGTTTGATGAGAATCCTTTGGCCATTAAGTTCCTTATGCTGCTCTTGAGTTATAGGTCGAAAGCCAAGGAACTCCTCGCATACACTCATCCAATTTTTCTGTGTGCTCCCTGTTACAGCGTCACCATCAACAGGAAGCCCGAGAATCACCTCCACATCCTGCAATGTGATGGTGATCTCACCATGTGGCATGTGGAAGGTGTGAGTCTCGGGCCGCCATCGCTCCACTAAGGCTGTTATTAGGCCATGGTCAAGCTCTCTACCCGGTTGCCTCAACAGTCCCTCCAAGCCCAATGCCTTAATGATGTCAACGACTCGGTCGTCCACCATTGGCTCTCGGTTGGAAAACTCTTCAGTACGGCCATGGCAAGTAAGGGCCCCTAAATCCTGCATAAAACGAATCCATGATTAACATATGACAAACGTTTGCATGTACATTGTATGAATTAAATGCGCGTACATTTGACATAGATATTTACTACTGTGCTGTACCTGCCCATTCCAAATAGCTTCTGACCGATGGGTGGGCTGCAAGGTTAACACCGACATGTCAATAGGGCCAGGCTGCGTATGGTCAATCCATCCAGCATTTGCAGCAGCCATACTGCACAAGAATGATAAGTAATTAGCACGTAATAGACATGATTCGGAAAAAAAAAAAACAAACAAAAACAATCTAAGAAATGGCTGTCACATCTAGTAAAAATATAAAGATTAACTAGCAATATACTAATAAAAAATAGCCCAATTTTATAAGGGAAAATAAAAACCTATTTGATCAGCATTCTTTCTAATTTGAAGCAAGGAGGACTATATGTCTAGCTGGAGACGATCCACAAAATCAGGACTATAAATTGAAGATGATTAATATGAAACTTAATCTATTGGTACAATTATTTTTGTTGGCAACAATATTTATTTGAATGTTGAGAAGATTGTCTTCAGGACAAGAGACAAATTCCATAAAAATAAAAAAGTTAGAACAAACGAGCTCTTCCTCCCATTATTGCCACCCTTTACAACTTTCTAGTATGTTGTTCTTTGCCATTGGAACTGAAGGTGCTCTCTCTCTCTCTCTCTCTCCGACACACATACATACAGAGGCAGCCAAGCCAACAGAGACTAATAAGTAGTAAAAGGTAGCAAAAAAGAAAAAGAAAAAAAAAGAACGAATAATGGTGCTATGGATGGAAACTGGGTCGGAGCCCACCACCCAATCCGAGAAAGATGACCTTGAAGCTATTGAAGCCCTCAAACAATCTACTTGCCCTTGAACTCAAGGTCTCTCTCTCTCTTCATATATATGTGTGTGTGTGAACAATTTAATCCACTCAAAGTTTTGAGGACCCATCTCTATATTTTGCTTAAGCAACCAACATGGCCTTCAAAATTTATAAATGTGCATTACAAATGGTCAAAGCATGTAGTTAGTTGGTAAACTCAATGTTATCATCATATTTATCATCTTACAAATTTATATTTTCATTGAAATTTTCTTTTCATCATCAACATTTACTGTCTTCTCTTGTTCCTATGTTAAATTTTTTAAAATATTTCTTTTTGGCATTTTATTAGCTTTTTAGAATTAACAATAATGACAAAATAAAAATAATTATATTATCATTTAATACCTCATTCATAGTTTAGAAGAGAAAAAATTGCAAATATGAAAGTGAAGTGTCAAGTGTATAAATTTTGTATGAGAGAGAGAGAGAGAACCCTATGGACGGAAAATTATTGAATATATCGAAAGTGCCATAACTAAGTACTCCTCCCTCTCACATGAATTGTGAGTCCTACTATGAATTTAATTAGTGAGACTCACAATTACGTGGAAAATGAGGAATATGCATTTATGGTACTTCAAGATTAAGTAACCTAATAATTTTGTATTAAACACAAGTCTAACAACTTGTTGACTTCAAATAAAAACACAAATTTTAACCCAAACAAAAAAAAAACAAAAAAAAAACCTATTTTCAAAGCCACATTTATGTATCATACAATACATACAATTTTATGTTACAATACAATGTATACAATACTCACCACTAACTAGCTAGAAGTAGGAGCCTCATGGATTACTCACACCAGACGTGTTACAAAAGGCTAGTTTGGGATGTGGCAAGGAGTTGAAAAATTCTCTTTGCCATGGCTCAGAAAATTTGGAGAAAAGATCCCTTCTAATTGAATCTTTCAATTTTCTCACATTTTTAGCTAAATATGCAACACGTGACATTTATTTTAATTTTTAAATGCCACATATCTTACCTTTAAATAAAAATTGGAGGAATTTAAGAGATTAAATTGGAATAGATCTTTTTCCGAAAATTTGAAACTTACAGATTTGGAAACTAGTGGGTGAAACTTTATAGTTGAGACAGGAGAAAAATGTAAGGAAGAATTCTGGTTAAAGGTGAGGAGCCCACAATAGGTCCAGTATACTACACCAAATACATGGATGATGGAACCTGCCTCCACAAGGGTGGCACAAAATTAATTTATCTGAAGTTAGATTTGGAAGAGAAGCAAGTTAGAGGCATGGAGATGTTATTACTTAGAGATGGGAAGTGCAGCATTAGAGAAACTTTTGTAAACAAATGAGAGGAACTAACGTCAAGAGTAATTCATTTACCATTTATTCTCAAAAAATTGAAAGAATTCATTTCCAACTTAACTGTATTCTTTTTGTACTTCTAACCCTGGTGACTTATGGGCTTCACATGGGACCTTAGACATGCACCTGTTCTACAATATGACGCAAAAAACAGAAATATAGTAAGGCATCCTTCCAAAAAGCCAAAAAGGTTACACTACACAGTACAGTTTCAAAGTTCCAAAACCCTCTTGTTTTCCTATCTCATTCATCCAGCAACCCCTATGGGTGCATTTTCAATTGACGATTATCAACCTGACAGCCAACTCTAAGCAATATGCACGCTGATGTCTGCCTGTGGTTATGGCGGAAAAAATTCACCATCTTCTGCTCACAAGTAACGACCAAACCTTTTCTCTTACAATGTATCATAGATTGCATTCAGTTTCATAGCAATCCTATCCATTTTCTGACATTGTTCCTGCTGCCTCCTTGGTATGTTTAGAGAGTCAAAACGTAGTTTTAGATTATTTGTCTTATAAATTGTGTTAGATTCTCATACATGTCAAGATGATTATATCTGATCATGGTTTTGTAATGCTCTATCTACATTGTCATATTATTTGAGGGATTGAGTACATTTTAGTTTTTAAGAGATGCTCAATCACAAATTCTGGGAATGAATGAATGAGATTCTTTTATTAACACAAAGGAACCTGAATTACAAGAAGTTCAAAACAGAACACAACACTAAGACAAATACAAGCAGCACCAGCTGCATAAAACACAAGCTACACAACTCAGCTAATCTAAAACAGAAAAATAAATTCCCCAATATCTACACAGCATCCTATTAAATTATATAATTTTTAAGCCCTTTGCATGTTGCAATTCTAGATCTTACATCATTATTAATCGCCCATATGATCTTGTCATAACTTAGAATCTGATCATTATAGAATCTTGCATTTCTTTGGTTCAAATATGGTAGATAAATGCAGCCTAAGAAACTTGCCCAAAATATACTTTGTACAACCCTTTACCCTTTAGAGAGTTTATACCCCCAATAAGAAATCAGACCACCTCACCTGCTGCACACTAACCAAGCACAATTTCAAGACTTGCCACCACAATCTTCTAAAAAAGGAGCAATCATAAAAAAGATTGATAGTTACAATACTTTAGACCACAAATTTATGGCTATTGTCAATTTTAAGCTTACTATTGAATTAAGCCCAATTGTTTAAGTAATTAGCCAATTGGCATTATCATTGATATAAAACACAGCAGAAAAGACCAAATAAACAATCACACTCACAATTTACTTCATTGTTTTATCAACTAATTCATCAAGCTTATTATATAAGATAACGCCTGGCAGCTTATAATAACCCCTGGCTATATCAACTTGGGACTCTATGTATGAACATGCTTGTGTGCTTCAAGAAGAGCACTCTAAGCTTATGGAGCTTCTCATCAATTTAAAATCCAATAACATGTAAAACCACATCAAGCTCAAACAAATTCACCCAAACAAACTTCCAATTAGCCACAAATAATTACAAATGCATTGGAAAAAAAAATCAAACAAACAAAACTGAATTGGCTCAATGCCTTCTCATCCCTATAAGTTTAGTAATACCTGGTACGGTAAAGTCAACAAACAAATTATTTTGTACATTTTCAGCAAAATATATATATATATATATAAATTGTACAGTTACAAAATTTGACATGTACAGTTACAATTCCAAACAAGAATGTAAAGATAATTCCAAACAAATGCATAAGAATTAAATCTTTTCGACGCCAAAATTAAAGCCTACCATTCAAAACAAACCAAAAAAAAAATAAATAAATAAACAAACTTTCACAAGGACTCACCTTTTTTTTTTTTGGTTTTCAGAGACTAAAGAACTTCAACGCGCAGACTGAAGGATCTCACCGGACGGCCATTTGTTCCAGGTGGAGTACGCCCTTGAAGCCGTCCGCAAAGGAAGCGCCGCCGTCGGAGTCGAGTCGTGG
This sequence comes from Quercus rubra, assembly GCA_035136125.1. Taxonomy (NCBI): domain Eukaryota; kingdom Viridiplantae; phylum Streptophyta; class Magnoliopsida; order Fagales; family Fagaceae; genus Quercus; species Quercus rubra. The sequence goes on from JAXUIC010000705.1 coordinate 16,480, forward strand.
CTTAGAGTGTTCTGGTTTCGTCTGACACTGAGAGTGACGGTGAGAGTGGGTCGGTTTCGTCTGACACTGAGAGTGCTCTGGTTTGAGAGTGAGAGTGTGTGCGTGTGGGTGTGAGTGGCAGTGAGAGTGAGAGACCGAATACACTTTAAAATTTGAAAAACCCTATTGGAAACCGAGTGTCTAAGACTCGATTTCCAGGGTTCCACCTGGCAGTTAATTGCCACATCATAAACACGTGGAAATCGAGTCTTAGAGACTCGATTTCCTTGTGAATGCCACGTAGCAATTACGCCACATCAGATCATACAAACCGAGCCTTAAAGACTCGATTTACAGTCCCAAAACCGAGTCTTTGAGGCTTGATTTGTTAGAAATGGATATAGTTTGAAAAGTGGGCCTACTAACTAAATTGTTTGTATTTTATGGTTAAATACCCATTTTGGCCTAATCACCGACACAAAGAAATGCTTAGCATTTGACTTGCCGGCTGAGTCACTAGACACACACACAGACTTTCACGTGTATCTAGATTCTAGAGTTTCTGCACCTAATCTCTCAATTCACCATCATATCAAATACACCTTAGTGAATTTGACAATTGGTGATCAAGTTGAAGCCACGACATTAACATAGACAAGTTGCGAAATCTTTGAGGTGATCCATGAAGTCGCAAGTGGGAGGTTGTATTGGTGAAATCCATATTAGAATAGTCCAACTGAGTTGGAGTTGTGTGGTCGAGTAAGTCACTACTAAAGGTAGCAATTAGAAATTAGGTTAAGTATCTGTTGTAAGAACTAGAACTTCAATTTAAAATTTTTAATAGTAGATTTTGCTTGGGATTGGTGGCAGTGGTAAACCCTCAAAAGGGTTTTTTTTTTTTTTTTTCCTTTTCTTGGCCAAGCCACTGGTTGTTCACTTTGTAAACAGATTGCCTTGTGTCTTTATCTTATTGCACTTTATTATTGGTAATTTGTTTACTGTGGTGTAATTAACCTCGAATTGAAATCACACTCATAATTGGTTAATTAAATAATTTGGTATAATTCCGCTTATTTTATCAATGAGGTAACCTAAAAAAAATCTGGTATCAAAGCGGGCCTTGACTCTTGAGTCGAGGTTTTTAATTTATGAATTGATCATTGACCTCATTGCCAAGGATCGTGGTCACTCATTGAACATCCTTCCGTATTTTTATGGAAGGTGCGCATAAGAGCCATTTCAAAGTCTTTCAATGAAAATGTATGACTCTTTGTAGAAATGGAATGGACTAAGCCCACAACCTCTTGTAATGAATGGTCCGATGAATAGTTAATTGTGACTTCAAGATATAACAATGAATTTGATAGATGTCTCAACAACATAGTAAATATATGTGTTTCTTTATGTGTTTAAAAATCGGCATATCATGTATGATCTGTTTGAATGGCATAATTTTGACATTTAAATTTGGATTTGGGTGATTAAAATCTACGTATCTTGTTTGAATAGTTTAAAAAATGTCAACAATTTATATTTGACAAATTCACTTATTAAGATTTTAAATCTTTAAAATCAATGAATTTGATATAAAAATTAAAATCCATTATTTAAAATCTAAACACAAGTTTCCAAACACAACGTGAAGTCTATGTAATAACATTTATGGTGATTACGAATTTACCACTAGTATGGCTTTTCATCACAAGGAAAAAATTAAAAGTTTGTCCATTGCCTGCTATTCCAATTATTAATCTATAAAGGTAAACTACACTAATGAGGCCAAGAGGCCAGTAGCTCATTTGACACTCCCTTCAACCATTCCTCCATGGTAACTATTGAAAATTTTTAATTAAAAAAAAAAAAGTATGATAAATCATACTTTAATTTATAATTTATTTTATAAGAATAAATTGACAAACGCGATAAGCTATAAATCATAGATTCGCGGCAGAAGGGAAGAAGAGAGTGAAAGACAATAATAACTAAAGATTAAAATAATAACCTCAAATCATCTCAATCTCCCAACAACACAACACAACACAACACAACACAGTTATTCATTGCATTGGGCATAGTTGGCAATGTCAGCCGGCGGAAAGGCATCTCAGCCTCAGGCTGCAGCAGCGTTCTCTCTCATCATCCACCTTGCTCCAAAGCTCCATCCTCACCCTCGCCACCCTAACCCTTCTTTCCTTCACAT
>JAXUIC010000706.1:0-2500 GCA_035136125.1 Quercus rubra
AGAGCTCCGTGGATCTCCGATCGGGAAACCGTATCCAAGCTCCGTGGCTAGTCTGCGCTCTTTGGACTTTTCAAACTTAGCGAATTGAAACATCTGAGTAGCTAAAGGAAGGGAAATCAACCGAGACCCCGTTAGTAGCGGCGAGTGAGAGCAGATTGGGGGTCTTCGAAGCGCAACAACTTAAGATGTGCATCAATTGCTTCAGATATGAGTTGTCTCACATCTTGGCTTCTCAAACAATCCAAACTTTTGAAGAACTATGTTCAAAAGCACATGATCTGGAAGCCCAGATTTTGAGAAAGAAGGGAAAAAGGAAGAGGGTAAGGCTGGAACGTCTGCTACAATTGCATTGGTGGAGACAAACAAAGCCAATAAAGCACCTGTATTGCTGAAAGCGCAGGCAAAAAGAAAAAGGTAAAGGGAATGTTAAGACCCTAAAAAAAACAAAAGAAAAAGAATATTCCTTTCGAAATGAGGATGTTGAAGATTCCTTCACATCTTTTCTTAGAGCAAGGGTTGATCGAGCTTCCCGAACCTAAGAGACCGGATGAGGTGGGACGAGTAGGAGATCCCAAATACTAAAAATTCTATCGGGTTATTTTCATCCGATAGAATATTGTTGAGTTCTTAAAAATCAGATCCAAAAGTGATTAAATGATGGTGTCATTAAAATAGACCCTACTAAGCAACCTGTGGTCACCTCAAATCCGGTATTTGTAATAGTTGGGAGATATTCTTTGCCCGATAGCTGAGATCTCGCAAGCATGGCCTATTCTTAGTTCTAGCACCGAAAGAGCAATTTCAAGGAAGAAAAATCTCAAAATATGATGAAAAGATATATTCAAGGAGAATGGAGGACTCGTGTTAGCCTAAGGAGTAGGAAGCGCCAAGGACGATTGATTGCTATGCAGGAGGCCCTTGAGACGAGGTTATATCAAAAAGAAAAGAATACGCATCGTCAGAACGATCCGAATAAAGTAGGCAGGGGCCAAAGACCAAGAAAGAGCAAAGGAATTCAGACTCACTATATGGATTTCGTGTCTAAGTTTCCAATAACTCTCAAGGAGTTTATGCCACCTGAGTGAATGGACATCCCAGGCATTGAAAGCCTGTCATGTCAGGCAATTCAAGTGTTGGATGACTCGGCATATCCAAGTCACATAGCACCTACTCTCCCTATAGATGAGTAATGGGGAAGCTCTCTCAAGATGAACAATGAAGTTTTGTATTCTGATCAAACAAAAAAAGAGTCTACGAACCAGGGGAAGAATTTCATGTCCAAGTTACTGATGATTTCGTAGAACTTGTGACAAAGGAAGAAATGGGGGAATTGCCTGAAGAAGTTGACAATAAAGAGGTGATGCCTTTATAGAGGAGGGTAGCTAAGGGTGTGGATGAAAATGAGAGAGAAACAGGCCACTTCACCTCAGGATACATCCAACGATGCACAAGAATCAGATTCCGACCACCTCTGTGTCTTTGTCAGTGAAGTAAATCACCCCGATGCTAAGCGATCCGCAGTGTTCAATGTGAGCCCAACCACCCCATTTTAATAGTAGGAGAAAGGAAAACGCTCAATCCATGGAGTCCGTCATCCGATCTCCCCATTGATAGATAGAGTTGAAGAAGAATCAATTAGCCCGGATTTCATATTGAGATCTTCAACTACTTCCGAGAGGGTCTCATGCTACGATATTAGTAGAATACATAGGGGTATATAGTCCGGGTAAACCAAATAAGATTTTGACGTATACCTTTTATTGGAAACCTACAAAGTCGCAATCTTGACTGCGGGAGCAGACCTTTTTGAGATTCATTCTTGCATTCCAGTCTAACTCTCCCTTCTGTCTGTCACTGGATCTCCACTACTTGACTTGCGACTTGAGCTAGCAGACTGAGTTTTAGCTTGAGCGAGAACGAAGACAGGGCAGACATCTCTAATTCTTAGAAAAATTGTCTTTTTTGCGGACGATCTTACGAAAAAACAAATCGTAGAATCGTCCGTTGCTCCTCGCTCTTGCAGGTGAGTTTTGCTTTCAATAAACACCGGGAATCCATCTATCAATGTTCGATCGGCGGGGAAGAAAGCAACCAATTGAGCTTCTATGGGTCCCAATAGCCTTAGTTGAGGGAAAGCAAACCGGAAAGAGAATGAAGCAATTTATGTAGCTGCTATTGGTCACGGGGAATCAATAAATGGAGTTCGAAAGAGCCGATGTTAAGGTAAAAACCCGCTATAACCACATAATTTGAATGAAAATGACCTCAATAACCCCTTGAATGGAACAGTAATTTCCCTGTAATTTCGATAGCCATAGCCGGGTGTTTAAATCCCCTTCCTTGTTTATTGAATGAAAAACCCCGCGCCTTAAGGCAAAGCCCTTTGAGAATACCTTGCTGTATGTGGAGTTGAATAAGCGAAACGAGAAGAAAGGAATCTCTTTTCTTTCGATCCCCATAGCCGTAGTAGCGAGAATAAAGAAGGAAAACTTGGTAGCCA